>JAEIIJ010018810.1:0-56323 GCA_018904815.1 Drosophila ogumai | reverse complement strand
TATTTAAAATAATACATAAATTTAATCGTTAAAGTTAAAATAATAATAATAATAGAAAACTTTCTTTTCAACTTAAACAATTTTATTATTTATTCTTAAAACATTTCCTGTCATCTTCTTCATCACTTTAAAAATTATATCTTATTTTTTTCCAGTGCAGATCAGACACAATTAAGTGCAGAAGAAAAACGGAAGCAGACGACAAAATTTTACGAGCCAAGCAGCAGCCCCCGAAAACTCTCGAACAGAGGGGGGGATTTTCTCAGAGAGCAGCAGGTGACAAAAGCAGCGACGACTTCTTTACATAAAAGATTGACAAGTGATTTTCACACCTAAGTGGCAAGCGCAGGAAAACACACAAAAGCAGCAACAACAACAACAAGAACAACAACAAGGTCGGCAAAGTTTTGAGTTGTTTCGGGATTTCCCCTCTCCTCCTCCCCCTTGGATTATTTTTTGGAAAATTTGTTGGGAGGAAATTGTTTGGGGCATTGTTGGTGTGTCTCAGTTAGCTAAGTCGATAGATTTTCTCGCCCTCGGGCAGTTTTAATTTGTTGAGTGGCGGAGAGGGGACCATTGGAAATGTTACAGAATTTTGATCGAATGATTGAGTGGGGAAAACTTTAAGAGTTTATCCCATAAAATGGAATACTAAGGAGCTTGGAGCTTGGGGAATGTGAGAAGGAAAATTCATTAGATTAATACCTCTTTTCTAACTAAATTCACTTTGATTGATTGACCAGGTAACCTTTTTTATAAAGGTAATTTATAAGAGATAATGTTGGCACTTTATGGAATTAAGGTAAAGAGAGATTAAATGAAGACACCAGGGTAAAGCATATTAAAAATATATTTACAAAAATTAAGAGGAAGATGGAAATTCTCTTTATGTGTATAAGTTTACTAGATTTATTTATTTAATATTAAGATTTTTTGCGGAATATTAAACAAAACTTAGTAAAATTAAACTAAATAAATAATATATTGAACAAAGGACAAAATCAAGTAGGTTTATTTATATAATTTATTTGTTAAAATTTATTATACCTTTAACATCATGTGTCCTTTTCTGGCAAATAAAAAAAATGTAAATGTAAATTATATAAAGCTTTTAAATTTCCATTTAACTAGTGTAAAAATACTTTATAAAAATATTACAAAAACCATATTCCATTTGCATTTTCCATGTGTCAACAGCATACGTTTCTAAGACAAATCCTTGAGAGTATTTTGTACTTTGTATTTTGCACTACAGTACAGCAATACAGTATATAAACCTCTTGAATCCGGCCCTGTGCCCCCCCGATGAGCGACTTACCGCAGCGTCTGTGATGGCCATGACGAACGTTTGGCTTCCTGGTGGTTTTAGTTGGGTTCTATAGGGTGCTTCTCGGACCGGAGCAGGAGGGGAGAATTTGGGTCTAATCCGCTTTTGCCAAAATCGAAATTAACTTGAATGGGGGCAATCTTGGCTATTGCGCAGATTTTCAATAGAAATTTTGTAGTTTTGCGCTTATAGGTAGAATATTGTAGATATATATGTATATATATATATATATATTCTTTGGATCGCACTGGCACTGACACTTGCACACACACACCCACACCCACACACACACGCGGGATCGCACGTCACAAACTACGCAATTTTCGGAGGGGCGGTTGTATCCAAAACTAATCTATTTATTTGGCTTTAGCTGACCGGACTGATTCCATTTCATTCCAGCTGGCCATATAGAAGAGCTATAAATCAATAGTTTCGGTTCGATTGCTCCGCGATTGATGCGTCGGTGCGCGCTGATGGGGTCTGCTTTGTTTTGGGGTTTTGCAATGCAACTGACTGCGAATGCGAAGCGAATCCGAATCCGAATCAAAGTCGGAAGCTGCATCGAAATGCAATCAAAGTGCCAATTGACGTCGAGTGTCTGTTTGTGCCGCCAACCGCCGACGACGAGCCATATTACCCGGCTATATATATAGAGAAACACTGAGAGAACTTGTAGGGTTAAGAATAAAGGTAGAGAGATCTAAGGATCATGAGGGTTTCATTTTGAAAACCAGGCCTTCAATAAAAACCAAGAACTGAATATTTCCTAAGTGTCTTCCCTTTTTATCTAATTAAAATCCAAAATTTTCTCTATTAATTTTTCTCCCAGTGCATCTAAAATATATACGTGTAGGGTTTAACTTTCGATTTCTTTGCTGTTGACAAATTCCTGGCATTCTCGCTAATATTCCTCGCGAGCTCTTTGCTCGGGAATTCTTCTTTTTTTCCCCCCAAATTGAACGGAAATGGCAGCCATTGTCACGGCCAAGTGGCTGACTTTCGAGAGGGCCTCTTAATTCGGACTTATGGCCACTCGTCCCCAATTAAAGCCGGTTTCGTTTGAATATTAATGGGCACATTAACCGCAAATTGCAGCCAGACTGTAGTAATTACATTCGTTTATTTGAAGCCCACGAATAAAAAAATATATAGCATACAATTAAACGTAAAAGAAATACGATAACTGAATTAATTATATAAACAGCGTGATTCAATAAGAAATGCTTAAAAGTTAATAAACACAATTTAAATATTAAATTTAAAAAAATTTTAATTAAAGTACAAATCAATTAATTGGTTGAAAATATTAATTTATAAAAATTCATTACGTTTTGCGTGCAGTTATTGAAAAATTACCTCATTTATTTAATGTCTGTGGCAAAAGAGTATTTAATGTGTGTATATAATGTGAAATATATCTGATTTAATCTAGATAGATATAATTAAATATTTACATTACACAATGCAATAGGGAAATTTATTTAAAACAAAAACGGAAGCTAACTTCGTCAAGCCAATGTTTGAATACTTTTACAATTTTAAATTGGATTAGGATATATGGATATATTATATTTAATGATATTCAGCTTAAAATAAAAATATAAATTAATCAGCAGCGATTGATTTAAGACAAATATAAAATTGAAAAAACTTAATAATATCTAACATATTGCAAACACTAATTTTCTTTTTCATTTAAAAATTAGTTTTCTAAAATTACATATCGCTATGATTGCGGTTTCCACAAAAGCCGTTGGTTTTCAATAAAATTACATATTTCCATGAAAATGGGTAATAAATTGGGCATAAAAGGGTGTGATGGAATTACTAAAATTAAATAACGAGAATTCCCAAACACCGCCCACCGAAAAACAAAGTCAAATCGAGGGCATGGCCATATGTCAATTTTCGGCCTGTGGAATTATGAACCGGATTAGGGGTCAGTGCCTGTTGGTGCTCGTTAGTTTTTGGTCATCATCCAAATGGAAATGTGGATTTATGGGGCTTATTTATTTGCACTTCATAGAAGAGGGGCGAATATAGAGACCAGCAGATGATGAGTCTGTATAAACAAGCAGATGTCAGTGTGCTGCAATGCTTGAGCTGTTGTTAATTTATTACTGGATTTGGGTTGGCCAAATGTTTGTTCAGCTGAAGTAATTTGCAAATTGCGCTTGGCCAGCCAAAGAAACAATTGCCTGTGTATTCTGTGTATATTAATTGAAGGAAAATGTTAATAACCTAAGGCAAACAGCAGCATTTAAGCAGGCTTGATCCTTTAAATACTGGCAATTTTCAGCTAATTAGTTTGTTTCATTTGCATTTGAAACTTTCCCAAAGGAGTTCTCTTTGGACAGAGATCCCTGCTGAAAAGTGCTGGGGAAAATCTGCAAAATTTCCTCATTGAATTGCCAAAACAGAACCGACATTCAGCCCTTCGCATCCCCCTTTTTCCTTTTAAATTGGCTCTCAGGCACTCAGAAAACTACGCAAAACATTTTGTAAATTGAATTTTATTTGTTGAGATTTTTGCGGCGCGCTCAAATGTAATTGAAATAAATTTTCAATAGAATATCCGCCCGAAGAGTGGCGGAAGCTTATGGCAGGCAATGAAATTATTTGTTTGTTGTTCTAGCTGAGCTGTAACGCTCGGCTAATTCCGTCCAGGAGGAGCAAGATGCCTGAGCAATCGGCGAATTTCCGTTGCGGCAGGTCAAAGCATCTTAAGGAAGGGGCGGCGTTTTCAGATTTTGGATCTGGATAAATAAATACAGCATAGTGTTTAAAAATTACATGAAATATGTGCCAGAGAGTAACTAGAGAGAGCTCACTGAGAGCATATCGCTGGGCGGAATAAATGGCACGTTCATCATACGCCCCGTGTACACAATTTGGCAGCTTTATTTATATACCCCAGCATGAATGTGGGATCGCTGCTAGCACATATCAACCACACACATAGCTACACACAAACGTATGTGTGCCTCTCGCCTTATGTTTTCACGCAAAACGTTTGCTTTTCAATTATATAAACATATTTCGATTGTATTCAGTCAACGGCTGGGCTCTGTGTGTGCATTAAAATTATAAATTGTTTGAACAGCCAAAGGCACAAATAAATAAAACACAGCCAGCGCCGGGCACCATGGGCGAGGCGAGGCAAAGCGAAATGAAACGAAACGAAACGCCGACGAAATGAAAGCGAAGCGCATAAATAACTGACCAAATGTACTCGAAATTTGGAATAAATATGGGCGGTTTTGTGTTTTTCTTTGAATTCATGGGTGGCTTTTAGGGTGCCGTTGGGGGTGGTGGAATCTCCTTGGGAACTGCAACAAGTGAATGGAAGCTAAGCGAGCATCAAAGGCCAAGAGACGCCTGACATTGAATCGTCTTGTTGTGTCACGCCTTTTAAAAAATATTCAACAAAAATATCAAACACACAGGCATAGGTGTATTGTACACAGAGAGAAACAGGTTGGGGAAATTAATTTTGAGAAAATATTTTGAATAATTATTTGCTCTTTTTCGTGACTCTTTTCTTACTTGAAGTTTAAGAATTTTGTATTTGAAACTTTATCTTACATACTTATTTAAAAAATATTTAATTTATTTCTTCCAGTGTACAAATATTCAACCCATACAGACAGCCAGTATGTGAAACACACGTTTCAATGGCTGCCAGTGAGATATTTGTTTGGACTTGAAGAGGCGCCACCGCGTTGACAGCTGTCAATGAATGGGGGTGAAGGGCGTTAGGGAACCATTTTGCCGGAGGAGGTGCGATGCAGGGGGTGGTAGTTTACGGTGGGCGCTCAAGGGTTGGGATTTAGGGGTTGAGACAGCTGTCCCTGCTCTGATTAGCGCTGTGGCTTTCCACAGTTTTGCGGAAAGCGCTGGCGAATTTGAAAACAAATTAATATCACAGCCAATACAATAAAAGGCGAGGGGAAATTACTGTGGTGTACGATACCGATTCGTGGCCAGGCTAATCGCACGGAAAAGCTCGGAAAATAGTTTTCCCATCATCCGTATCCGCAAATAAATCCTCTCTAAGCTGGAAGCTGGGAGCTGGTTTCCCCCACATAGATTTCCAATTAATCTCTGTTCAATATTATGATGTCTAATCAACGGTATCCTGGACGGGACAGGACAGGACAGGACAGGACAGCAAACCAACGACAATGGGACCCACGGAGGCCACAGGAAATTCCATTATCCATGTGAGTGGGTTGGGAGTTGGGCTGTCTTTGGTTTGCCGCCTGGTTATGTGAGTTTCCGCCTTGTTGCACAAATTAGCATGCCCCATTTGAGCTGGACTGCGAGCTGAGCAAAGATTTGCCTAAATACATCCTGATTTGGAAAGGATGATGAATAACAACTGAGGTCACCGACTGAACAGTACCCAGTTGTGTATATTTATTAAATATTTTATGTTTATAATATATATTTATAGTTAAAATTTACCTACAGCTTTTTTCTTTGAGTTAATGCAGCCTTTTTACGGCATATGAGGCGTATACGCTATTTCGCATTACTCATACGCACTGATGTCTTTGTTAAATTTGATCAGAAAACAGTGGGAGCTTATTGAATATTCATATGGAATTTTTTTTTAAATTTATTATGGTGTCCTTAATATTGAAAAACTCTACTGTAAATTCATATACAAAAGGCGCTTTGTTTAATGTTAATTCCAAACAGTGGGAGGTTAGTTGATGAAGTGGTTATATACTGCATTCTTTGAATTTTTTTTATATATTTTATCAATAATTTTTTATTAATTATAATTAACAAAGCATATCTTGCAGCCACAAACATCTCACAAAAGGTAAAATACCCCACAGAAAACCATCGTTTAATGAGCAAATCAAATCGGCAAACAAACGGACAATGGTTAAATCAACTGTGAAATTTATGACAGTTTTCCGGGTAGTCCGAATTAAGGATAAAACTGAGCAAGGAGCTGGGGCAACAGGAAGCTGTACAACTGTGACTTTATTTAACTAATTTTGCATTTTCAATTCAAAGTCGACTTGGGTCACGTAGCCCTGCGGCTGGAACTTTGACCTGTTAAGCGCATAAAAATGACAAGAACGCTACGTGACTCATTAGCCGGGCTTTTGGCCAGGAAAAGCCAGAGCCGGCGGGCAAGAGAGAGAGACAGTGAAAGTGGGAAGTTCGCCAGTCCGCCAGTTCAGGGGTTCAGCATGTTAGCAGTTCACGAGTTCAGCAAACGGATCCGGACTTTGGCAACGCAATTAGTTCGGTAAGCTGCTCCAGGCGAAGCACACACGCATTCCATATGCCACGCACACATGGACGGACATATGTGTGTAGACACATCCTTATCCATATCCTTATCCACGGGACCCTGGCTTACACAGCTCATGCGTTTTCATTTCCATTTCGGGCCCCATAAAAACGAGAAAAGGCCGAGCCGACCCCAAAAAGTAAATTGCAATGCAAATTTAATTTGGCTGCCATAAAACTCGACGAAAGAAAAAAAAAAGAAAAACAAAACCAGCCAGGGGCGAGGAGGAGGAACCCAGGCCAGACAGTCGTAAAACAGCGGCAGAGAAATCGAAGATTCTCGGGCAACAACAACAAAAACAAGAAGAGAGGAAAATGCATGCGTGGCTGCCCCGCCAAACCGGAAATGCAATTTGTAATTTTGTGCAACGATTTGTGGCAATTAATTGCTGCACCACAACAGCACCCCGTGTGCCACTATAGCCCGCATCTCCTCCTCGTCTTGAGAGCGCGCCAGACCGCAAGACACGGAAACCTCAATATTTATTTTTCGTTATTTGTTACTTTTTTACATACGCACTCGCCTGCTAGCTGGCTTTTCTTTTTATTTTCCTGTTTTTCTGATACTTGTTTCTCTGCAGACTTTGCATTTGTTGGCGGCACAGAATTTATTGCATTTCATTTTTTTTTGCAATTTCTCTCGTCTGTCAGGGGCCTTTTTTATACTGGGGATTTTTTGGCATCGAGTATTTAAGTGATTTCTGCTTAACAATAATTTAATTTTTCGTCTTTTTATATTGCCCCGCAAATTGGAATCTTTTGTGATAATTTGCGCCGAAATCAAACAGCTGCAAAATTTGTTTTCTCCTATGTTTTTTTCTGTGTTTTTTTTTTTTTTTTTGCTTTTCTTTCGGCAACGTCGCCTATAGAAAGTGTGGCCGAACCAGAGAGATTTATATATATCCGCTTATATGTCCGCCTATATCGGTGCTGCAGTGTGTGTGATGTATAATGTAGGGGGAAGATTTATAATATTCGTGGGACCGTATAAACAATTTGTTAAGACGCACATAGAGAAATGGCATTTGGTATAAATAATATAGCCAGAGTTCGCCATGTTTTGGCCAATTTCACAAGCAAAGAGATCAGTGTGTTGGATCCCTTTTCAGAACATATAAATAATGATTAATAGTGTTTCATAAGAAGAGCGCCTCAAGGGTGGCAAGTTTTTGAAAAAGTCATTCTATACTTGGATAAAATTATTGTATTTATTTTGAAAATATGTTATTTGCATGTCACCAAGTCATTAATCAACCATCGTGCGGCAAATAGTGCTTAGTTTGTTAAGAATTTTTAAAAATAAACTTCTTAAAACAAATATAAAGTTGCCATAGAAAAATAAAAGTTAAATTTAATCTAATATGACCAAAACAATGTTGTGATCATACTTAAAGTTAAATTTATAGTTGTTTAATAAATTTTTTAAGAGAAACAAGTGGTAAACAAAAACACAATTTGGGAATATTCCACGTTTTGCAAAAATATTTTGCTTACTTTGAAGGCTTTAAAAACATGAAAAATAATATTTTTCCTTTATAGATCTTTTAAAAGGAAATATTACATATAAAAAATATCTATTTTATAAACCCAATTTTAACCTAACTAAAGTTTTTTATCGATAAGAAGTAATTACTCACCTCAGTGATCTTCATGGTGCGCTTCACAGTTTTGCGGGTTACTTCGGTGGTCTCCTCCACGACATCGCCGTCCTCGTCGATGGTCTCGGTGACCATTTTCTCGGTCTCGCCGGGAATCACCTCCTCGGTCCTTTCGGTGACCACGCTGGTCTTGCTCTCGGCATCAGCATCGGGCTTGGCTTCGGTTTCGGGCTTGGTCTCCTCGGCGGAGCCACCGAAAACATCCTCAATGTCCGACATGGTTCTGGCTTCGAATTCCTACACGATGCGATTGCAGTTTATCTTTATTTCACTTTAGCTTTCTTCTTTTCCTTGGCGTTCTTGTGTGTTCACTTTCACTTGGTTCGTTCCACTGGATCCACTGATCACTGATCACAAACAATAACACATATAACACGCAGAAATGCTCGGTTTTTTCTTGCTTTTCTTGTGGCCTGAAAAAATGAACGAAATGAATGAATTTTTTTTTTTTTCTTTTGTATATTCCGTTGGGCTCTTGGCAGCCGCCGATTATTATATAAACAAGTGGAATTTCGCGGCGCGATCGCTTGTTAATAACTTGTAGAGCGCTGGATAATGGTTTAGTTTCGGTTTTTTAGGGATCCTTTTAGGACTGTGCCTTCGATCCTCTCGGGAACTGCTTGATTTTTAAACTGAGAGGAAGACTCGTCGAATGGCGGCGACGAAAGGCACGACAACAACGAACAACGGATACGGAGAACGAATAACGGAATAATGGAACAACGGGGAGCAACGGGACAACGGAACAATGGGACAACGGAACAACGGATAGGATACCCCGTGCCGATGACAAAACACACCGAGAAGGCGAAACAAATTGAAATGGCAATCAAAAACGCATCACTTCAACTTGTTTCGCAAACAAATCCGGAATAATTACGGAATAACGGAACGCACACGAGGCGAATTACACGATCACACGGGTCTTCTGCTTTCTGTTTTCTGCTGTTTTAGCCGCTGCTTCTAATTCTGCTGCTTCTGCCGCCGCCTCTGCTGCTGGCTAGAATTATTCTGTCTGCCCACCGGAACAGAGCGAGATGGCCTGAGCCGGGGGCACGGTGGGCCGAGTGGCTGGGCGCAAGTGCAAGCGGGACGGCCAGAGATCCCCACTCTCACTTGCCGCTCTGATTCTCCACGCCGCTCTCACTACTATCTCTCCACTCTCACTCGCTGCTCCCCAACAGCTGCGCCGCCAGCGCTCCACCGCCTTTGCTCTGCTGCTGACGTCTGTTCAGTTTTGAATTTTGAATGTTGATCTTCGTCGCGTTTCAAAACTTTTGTTGCGTTTTTTTTTTTTTTTGGTAATGTTCTGTCTCTACATGGGGAAAAAATATTTCAGGATTTTAGCATCACGTGTACGTGTACAAGAAAAAATTTAAAATTAAAATAATAAATTATATGTATCTTGTTTCTTAGCTCTACAAAAAACACCCCCCTAAAACTAGACCTTTTGCTTTTAACTTAATTATTAATTAAGGAACATTTTTAGATTTTTCCAGTGTACTTGTGCTGCTTGTTGGTGTTGTTCTTTCTTTGAGCAAATGTGAATGTGAATATGAACGCGATTGCGAATGAGTTCGCTCGCTAATTGTCCGCCTGTTGCAATTTCTCCTTTAGGCCAAGCGAGTGCAATTAGTGCGGCTGCCCGACGTCTGAGGCGCGTCAAATTTGAAACTCGTCACTCTCTGTACTTCCCCTCTTTGGACACAAAGGATCTCCTATTCTCCCAAATCAACCCCACGCATACTCCAAGCTATTTTTGGGCATACGCCGTACAATAATAGCCCAAAATAGAGACGGAGCAATATAGAGTAAATGGAGAGAGAAATACTTATTTTGGACTTAGAGTGAAGTTATATCTGACTCTTAACGAACTGCAAGTATTGATAAATATTTTAAATATTCTAAGTTCTAGAATAATAATATTAGCAAAACTATAATATTAAGTATACGACTAGAGGTACTCTAAATTGAAAAAAAATGGTTTATTAATATCCAAATCCATGAACTTAAATTGATCAGATTTGTATTTCGCTTTCTCGAAAATAAGATAAACAAGAAAAATTATTCAGGGGTTGGAACATTAAGTATACGACTTGTTCTACAGTTATTGCAGAATAGGAATATACAGATTATGTATATTCCACTTAAATTTGTTGAATAAATAGTTATAAACGAAAAAATGTCCATATTTGGCGATATCTTTGTGTTTAACTTAAATACATACATCAATATCCTTCATAAAAACCTGTTTAGTATTCAATAAATTCACCATCCATTGTTATTTACTCATTTTTCCAACAACGTCATGTCCAATAGACCCCTTTCGCCCGCTGCTACCCCGTGTAAGCAAACAACTCTGAATCGGTCAGAATGTATTGGGCCGATCCGGCTGGCCATTTGGCCGGGCGGCATTTGGCGTTGTCTATTCCTTTATTCCTTTTTTTTTTTTTCATTTTGCCATTTCTTGCTATATTTTCGTTTTTTGCTTTAAGTCTTTATTTTGCTTTTGGCGTTGCCGGCGTTCGACAGCTGAGCGGAGGCAGTGCATCGGATGGGATCCATCTACCATCGCAATAGTGCGGCTAATTTGTCCTTTTTTTTGACAATAATTTATTCTGCAATAAATTTAAATTTCTAGTTTTTGAATTATACAAATTCAGAATAAAATGATAGAAAAATGTAACAATATTTATCCCAAACCTACTTAAACTTTAAATAAAAATGTATACTTAAAAATATAATATTTTATTATTTTTTATTTTCTTGTAAGTAGTTTTCCTTATTAATTTCTATACTTTCTGGATCTTTTCTGTTTTTAAAAGAATTTCCTTGCCATCACTATTTCGCGTCAATCGATGCCCATACAGGGTGTCTTGAGGGGCATCTGTCGGTGTAAAGATCTCAAGTGATCTCGGCCTCTGCCTTCTGTCTGATTTTTGACTTTGTGCTGATTCTGATTTAGATTTTGATTAGCAAACGCCTTCAATTGCTGGCATTAGGCATTTGGGGCTCTTGATTTGACAGCGAATTGCGGACTTCCTGTATCGCAACGCGACTGCAAGATATATGAAAGACAAGTGTTTCGAGAAAAAAACGCTATCGCCCCATAGACTGGTATATATTCCCCCACGATCGCTGTGTAAACAAAGCGCCAAGCACACGCAAGACAAAATATATTCTAAAATTAATTTTCGAAAATGTCTTTTCAGCTCACAGCAAACGCAGCGACATGATGCGGGACAAATGCCTGTATATAGATCCATCCAATGGATGTGTCTCTGATGAGCAAATGCAATTATGTGGCATAGCCAGGAGGGGGTGGATGCTGCTAGCGGTGGCTGGTGGATGCTAGGGGGAGGAGTGCAGGAGGAGGACTGAGAAGCCGGGTAATGAATAGAGTCACGAAATGGAGCAAGTCTTCTTTCATTTTCCTCCTCTTGCATCGCAATGAGTGTGTTTGCATGTGGAAAACCACGATGATGACAGGGGAAGCCGCACAGAGAAAGCCAAAGGATAACATGAGATAATACAGGAGCCACTCACATACCGTCAAAGGTACAGCATTGACTAGGAAAATATGTATTCTTAGTAGGTTTAAAGGATGTAGCTGAATTTATAATTTATAATTTAAAATCTTTACTGCATGCATCTGCTTAAAGTTTACTTTATTAAAATATCCTTTTATCGATAAATTCCATCCCAACAATATTTAAAATGTTAAAGTCTCCCTTTTTGTAAATATTTCTCATAAGGATGGCTATAATTTTTGCGCCATCTGTTGATGCCCGCATACGTACGTCCCATGGCAGCTGCTCGTGATCCTTTCTGGCGTCGAGAAATCAACGCTCAAATATGATTAATAAGTAATTTCTTTGTCAACATCCGATGGAAGGGAACTGCGGGGATGGCTGGCATGACGACAGCGGCGATAACGAGAACGACAACGGGAACGGCAACGACGCCATGGAAATCTTTAATAAAATACATGCATAAATAAATTATAGGGCGAGGAAAACAAACCGGGGCAAGATGAACTGCGCCGGAATGGAAACGGAGGCGAACGGGTAATAAAACAAAGCGATGACGACGGCGGCGATACAAAGATGCGGGCACCATGGGGTTAAGAGGATAAAAGGGGATATTGTGTGCAAGAGGGAGCAGAGCATGACCGCACTTCCTTTTTTTTTCCCACCCCACTTGTTCCGCCAGCTCCTTGGCCTTGTCGCTTCCCTGTTTATTTCACAGTTGTAAATTGCACAAAGTAAATGAAGTACTTTTTATTATAAGCCAACAGGCTAACGTGGCCTGCCTTGTACACAGAGAAAAATATATAATATATTAAGAAGTGTCAGGTAACTTACTGCAAGTAAAAGTAAGGTAAAGAATTTAAAGAAAATAACATTTATTTTATATTTAGAGAGTAATTGTTGTTTTAGAAAGGAAAAATATTTCATGACATATATATATACATTTTTTTCAGTGAACCCTTCCCTCCCTGCTTTCCCCTCACTGCTGTTCTTTGAATGCGCTGTCGTTTTGCCAAGTGTCGTTGACTCGCGCTGACCTAGAGGGAAAATAAAGGCAGTGGAAAGGCCGGGTAACGCCAGGGGGCGCTGAGGAAAACGCAGCCCCAACTCTCATTCATGTGTGTGTAGAACACAAAGATAATTCTGGGAAATGAAGAAAAGTTTTCGCTTCAGTCTCGATTTTCTCCGGCATGCAAAAAGCGGAAGGCCCGAAAACGATTTCTGTCAACTTCTGGAGAATTTTCATTGCCTGCCTGTCCATTAATTGAGCTGTCCAAGGGAGTGGGGTGGGGATATCGGAGGGAGGGTGAATGGAAAATGTGGAAAAGCAGCTGGCAATCGAGCATTGAAAAGTTCAGATTGCTTGCGCACCCACGAACACACACACTCGCTCGCTCATACTCAGCCACTCTAGTTGTTT
This sequence comes from Drosophila ogumai, assembly GCA_018904815.1. Lineage (NCBI taxonomy): Eukaryota > Metazoa > Arthropoda > Insecta > Diptera > Drosophilidae > Drosophila > Drosophila ogumai. The sequence continues at coordinate 43,075 of JAEIIJ010018810.1, read as the reverse complement.
GACTTGCGATTTTCCTTTTAAGTCGAGCGAAATGCAGTTAGCATCAGCCGGGAAATGAAGGAAAAGACACAGACGCACACAGAGCAGTTGAGTGGGAAATGCAATGCAGGGGAAACTAAAACGGAAACTGCAAATACGAGAGTTTTCGCACAGCATACTTTTAGGTGAAGCTTGTCGGCAGGAAGCATCGGAATGTCCCTGATCTGGTAGCCGGTCCTGGTGTGGTATGCATAAATCTGCAGCACTGTTGGCAAAAGAATCCTGCGAAGGACTGTCTCTCTCGTTGTCTTCCCCCGCCACACCACACCATACACCAACGCATTCACACACTCCCACAGAGAATGAGCAATTTCCCAGCAATTCTTTGGCCACTGCCAATGTTTGCCCTCGCAAGTATGCTGCGCAAAATATGTTCGCTTATCAGGATCAAAGTGGCTGCTGCCACTCACCACAGCCAGTGCACTGAGAGAAAAGTAAGCGGGTATACAAAATTATATAAATCAGTAATAATTTAAGCTGAATTTTTTCTTAAATACAAAAGATCGACAATAATGGTTCAGTTTTAAATTAATTGGAAAGATTTAGTAATTTTAAATAATTGTAATAGAAATTTTTTTGTTTAAGATTTAAGACTCTAGGGTCCACTTTTAGGCATACATTCAATTGATTTCAAATCCATGACCGTTTTTTATGGCTCCCATGTTAGTAATCAATATTGCAATTTCTATGAAACTCTTTAAAATTAATTTGTTATAAAATCTTTATTGAATCTCAAGTGCGTTTAGAGAGTAGAAATTCAAGAAATAAAAAAATTACAGTTCGATTAGTTAAAAATACAATTTTACAAAAATTATAATTATTAATACCTTGAAAACTATTAACTATTATAATATTTAATACATAAACCCATAAATGTAATACATTTTTTTTCTGTATTTCCAAAGCTTACAATCTTAGTGGGAAATTAAAAGCGGAATGAAGGAGAACATTGCAATTTCTGTGGCCGAAGGAGGTTTTATCAGCGGCTGCAGGCCCCTGAAGCTTCAAGCCAAGCCAAGTGAGTGGGTTGCTCCGGAATAGTTGGCCAAGTATCTGCTGTATCTGTATCTGCGACCAGCAACTGTATCTGTATCTGCAGCCTTGCTGCGGGCTGTGTGGACAGTAAACAGTCGAAGCAGAAATGGAAATAAATAGTTGCCCTGCTCTTTTGTCTAATTAAAACGTTTCATTTCGTTCCAGCTCCATTTGTTGACGTCACACGCACAGCACAGAGTGTGTGTGTGTGTGTGTGTAAGTGTGCTCTTTGTGAGTGTGTGTGCGTTGGCAACCGTTACGTGAAGGATGCACGAATATATCAAGGGCCAGCAAAGGATCTTTTGGGCCAGATTGGTGAATGCAAAAGCCAAATTAAATAAAAAAATAAATATATATTTTCAAAAAAGTTGTTGAGTTGTATCTATAATTTTATTAAACATTTAAAGGATAAGTATTAGGTTTTTTTAGTCCAGAATATGTTATAAAAATTTGTATATTTAAGACCCCTATTCCGTTAGCATTTCCAATATTTTTATATTATTTCAAAAAAAATTTATACCAGATATCTGTTAGTCGATAAATTGCAAACCTACATTTTGGTAACTATTCACTTCTCCCCTCTTCTGCTCTCCGTTCCTCTGTGTGCGTGACAGACAAACGCACGGGCGCACTTTCCTACTTTTCCACTTGCCCCCCTCTGGCCGCCAACAAGGGGAAAATGCCCCATCGTTAGCTGGTCAAACGGTTGCGTCTTCATTTGGTTCTGGCCCCTGGTTCCCGCTTCTGGTTTTTGGCCATGTTTTACGCACTTACATACTCCTGTGCTGAGTCCTGGCTTCGCCATTATGATGATTTATGAACGGAAATCATTTTTCGTCGGTCAGAGAGCTGGGCGTTTTTTGTGGTTTTCCGAGTGGGAAAACTCACCCGATATGGGGGGTGTGTGGGCGGAATTCAGTATTTGGACTACATAGGCCACTCCGCCCGCAAATATGCAACAGTTTTCCAATTTCCCTTCACAGTTGGCTGCCTCTTTTAATTTGAAAACCAATGCTCAATGCTGGCTTTTGGGCTCGAAGTTCGATTTGACTTCATTTGCGGAAAAGTTTTGGCCGAGCAGCTGCTGGCCGCCACAGATTGATGAGTTTGCTTTCTTTCTTATTTTTTTCCGGGTGCCGAATTAATTTCCCTTTAACAAAATCGCAAACTTTGAGAGCCAGCGTAGAGACGAGAAAATAAACTCGTTTTTGAGTGGGGCAAGTGGAAGCAACAAGTGGCAGTTGGGTTGGCATAAGTTGGGGTTTTTATGGCAGTGTTTTTATGGCAAAAGCTTTTTCTCAGAAAAGTGTTAAACAAAATAATTTTGACAGGAACCGTTCAAATTGCTTAAAAGGCTTTCGTTAACCCTAGAAAATGCGAGTATTTTATTTAAAAATAAGAAAATATTTGATTTTCAATAAACAAACCTTTTTCATATTTAATCATTGAGGTGTTATATTATTTTTAAAAAGATAGATCGAATTTTTGGGGCCTTTAGAAGCATGGCAGAAGCTCCCGTGAACTTACTAGTATTTTCTTGGAAAAATAAATATTTAAAAAATTTATATAATATAATAATTCTGATATTGCTACCTTTTATTTATTTTTTAGGCTTTTAAAATATAAAATGTTATTATTTGTATGCTTTTTTAGGTTAAAGGGTTCAAAAAAACCCCCGCTGAGTCAACTTCACAGGTGACACATCAAGCTGAGCCTCTCAAAAATTCCCCGATCAACCTGTTCTTCTTCCAATAAAAACCAAGTTTAAAGCTGTGAAAAAGCTCTTTAAACACTTGGGGATTGGGAGACTGTGAATGCTTTGCGAGAAACGGAACTTTTCCAAGCTCTTCCAGTGCGTGAAGCCGAAGTGGAAATACAACCGAAGCGCGATTCTCGCTATTGCGACGGTGGCAGTTCGACTTGCGACGCGCTGCCAGAAACATCGTGAGCACCTCAAAACCAAAGTAAATACTCAGTGGGAAAGTCTAAATATACACCCAGAGAGAGAGTGGGAGTCTGTGCGAGAGAGAGAGAGAGAGTTCTGAGCCAAGTTTAAGTTTCAAGCGGGCGCTGCAATAAACAAAACAATAGTTCAACAGTTCGCTACTTTATCTCAGTGTTAACAAAGAAAACGCCGAAACCTCCAAAGGAAAACAACAACAAGTGAAAGTGAAACCGCAGCAAAACAAACGAAAAACAAAATAATAAAAAAAAAAACATAAAAACCAAAACAAAACCAGATCTTTTCCAGCTGATTACTAAGCGATTTCAGTTTTGTGCATTTGTGATTATATATGTATTTTAAGTAGCTAATTGTTCCAAATCGAAGGTCACGCGATCCCCTCCAAGTTTGCTTTCATTTTTAACGCAATTAAAGCTTTAAAAATATATAAAATATCAAAGAATAATAAAGCAAAAGTGACATAAGCTTATTCATAAGCTAGTTCATTAATAAATTATAAGCCAAGAACAGTTTTTTGTGATAACAAAAAACAAGTGGCTTGCTCTGTGTATTTTTATTTAAATTATTAATAAATCTGAAAGAAGAAATAAAATAAATACCTATTATTTTAAATAAAATTACTGCAAAAATACGGCTTTAAAAAATAAATATAAATACAAAACTACATACTACCCAAGGCTTGACCTAATTATTTGAGGTGCACTCTAAAAACAATTTGCCAAAGGGACAATAAATAAATAATAAAAAAAAACAACGTAACAAAGGAAAAATAAATACATAATAAATAAACTTAAACTTAACAATATATGCAAATAAAAAAAGGAAAAATATAAAAGGATTATTAAATAATTTATTTATTTTATTAGCAAAAGAGATGTTCCTGTTTAATTTGTATAATTTTTGCAAATTATAACAGAAATCTTTTTAATTAATAAATATCAAACTAATTATCACCCTTGAACCTGTGCAAAAAACTTCTTTTTTATATAGAACTTATATATAGACATATTCCCGACTGATCCCAGGAGAGCAAACTGACGCAATGAGCGCCGTGGATGCCATAATCAATTACAAGCGCAGTCCCAACGAGGACTTCTACGCTCTGCTCCATTGCGACGAGACCTCGTCGGTAGGTATACCACTAAATTTCCGAAAAAATCCTTTCATTGTCTACCGAAAATCCCTGCCCACCCACTATAATACCCTTTCCGAGAAAGAGAGAGAGAGAGAGCTCCCAAGGTCACCACTCCGCCCATTTAACTTTGCTGCGAATTTAATTAGGAGCTAATCGAGTTGCGGCTTTCAAAAAATTGACACTAATGGAATTTAGGGATTTTAGGTTCACAGTTTGTTTTTTTTTTTTTGAGGTGACAAAACAAGATGAGGTGCCTTAATTGTTTAGCTTCTAAATAAGCCTTAAGTGGAAAGAATCTACTAAAGGTTGATTTAAGCAACATAAACCTTTTGCATAAATCTATAAAAACCACATAAAACACAAGTGGGAGAGTCTGTCACTGAAAGAAAATAGTATAGTTTATGTTTTGAAAAGTTGCTTTGTTAAAAATTCTTTTAGGTAACTAAAGTCTTTTGTTTCCTATAAATGTTTCTGTTTTTCTACTTTCAAGAAATCTCTTTAAATAAATAAAAATATGACAACATAATTTTAAGTACATCTCTTTTTTATTATTGTCCAGAAAGTTAAAGTTTTTCGTAGAAGACCATCTATACCTTAGTAAATTATATATTTTGCTTTCATTTAATTTTGAAATTTCGTCTTAAAGTAAATTTATATTTTCTAGTAATAAAAGTAATTTTTTCTCACAGTTTCTTTATAGAAGCAAAAGAGGTTTGCTTTGAGAATTAGTTTCAATTACTCTGTCAGGCATCGTAGATTGGCAGAATTGGCGTTGATCCGACGCAGCCGAGATGTAGTGCAGCCGCCTTATGATAGCTGCAGCTTTCAATTCAAGTTTGTGGGCGGGAGGAGGACTCACAATAAAGTCAAAAACCAAGTCAGAGCCCAAGAATCCAGAGCCTAAGCCAGGCAATTGTTAGGTATTCCCTGCTCCCTGTCAGGGGGGAATTAACGAGCTCGGTTTGGCAGGCAATCTCGGGACGGCTTAATGGCATTTACCCATCAGCAGGCGGTTTCCGAGTCTCACGAGTCGTGAGTCCCTCGTCCTGACATTCATCTTGAGTTGTCACATTTTCGGGTTCAGTGGCTGTTCTCTATGGCAGGTGGGAAAATCCTGCTGTAATCAAATTTATTGGTCCGGAAAATGTTGGGAGCACCAGGACAAGGCAGACAATTTGGCGAGCATCAGGCTGAGTGCGGAATTCTATTGAATTATGCAGGAGTAGGAGGTCCTGCCAATCGATTTTGCTTGGGCATGTAAACAGAATCAAATATTTACCCCGAGCGACTCGCAGGGGGATATATGCTAAGCATTATGGCCGAGCTTTGATCACGTAGCCGCCTGGGAGCTCGCATCCCTGAGCTCTGACTCTGACCCCATCATCCCCGAACTGAACCGTCTCTCTATGGCCAGCAATTATCTCGACTACTTGAGAAGGCAGCTCAGCCATTCCATTCTCATGCAGATTAGTTGGCAGTTGTCCTCGGAGCTGAATTTGCATACGCAAGCCAAACAATCCAACTAAAGCAACTAGAGCTGGGCAGACTTCAAATGATGTTTTCGGGACTAATTTGCACAGATCTCAGATGCGATTCTGGGCCATTTTAATTGGCCGGGTGCAATCCGATGGGGGAATTAATTAATCGAGTGGAAATTGAAAATTGGTTCGGTGGTGCAACTGCAATGCCAATTAATTGCTTCCATTGGATTGTATAACGCCAGTGGGTGCGATGTCACTTGATGAAGGCAATAAATAGGTGAAATCAGAGGATAAATTTAACTCTTGTTTTGTAGTATAAGTGGGAGAAATATAACTATAAATATATAAATAAGAAGTTAAATTTTAAATTGTGAATGGAAGAATGTTATCCAATGTTTTCTTAAATAAATAAATTCTTTAACTCTATTTAATATGTAAATAGATCTTAAAAGATCACATTAATTGCTACCTTCGTAATTAATTTCACCGAAGTTCCTAATTAAATATTCAATTTATGATAATTCCCAAAGTAAGCTAGAATCATGCTCTTATGCCGTTAAGGATATCCACAAAAACAGGAACATAAAAACCCTCGAATGCGTGTAGAACAGATTCCATTTCTCTAATTATACTAGGAACGCATTGTGTGTGGGTGTTTTCAGGTGAGTGGGATTCGTGCTCCCCTCATGCTTTCTCATTTGCTGCTGCTGTGGCTGCTTTGGCCGCGTACACGCTGTCGTATGAGTAATATTAATTGCTTTGAAATTAATTATACGCCCCGTTGCAGCAGGGTTAGCACCGCAAATGAAGCTGGTGCTGCGAGCATGGGGCAATGAATGCAAGTAATCCACTTTGTATTTCTGGAAGACCTGGCAGCAGCCCAGAAAAATCAACGGGGGAACAACGGAAATACATGAAATTCTTGTAACATCAAAGGAACATATTTTTGAAAATGTCACACAGGGAAAAACAGAAATAAATTCTGGTTATTAAAATTCTATCAAAATTCAAATCTAGATTAAAAATAATGGAAATACATAGGAATATTATAGTTATTTATTGAGGTAGAAATCATTTTTGTAAGGGTTTTTCTCAGTGAACACTGACCTAAATATGTTTGCTCCACGGCAGCTGTTGCTTTTTGACGTTTCCCCTTTTGAACAATGGACTCACCAAACGAATAGTATAAAAAGGAGCCCATGCTGGTCAGTGCCTCCTGCTCTCTGCGGCTGCCTGCGTCCTTTGTGCGTCGACCGATGGTGCGCGAAAAGCCATTTCCATTTACAAGACAATAAACAAGCGGCTATTGTACAGTGGCAGCCAGCGCACATCATTGCTCCCATCGCCATCGCCTCCATCACCATCATCGTGGCCATCATCGTCATCTCCGGTCCCGTCCCGGGAACAGACCAAACTCAGATCATCGCTGACGGCTGTCAACTTGTTGCTCCGGCCGAAAGGCACTCGGGCTTAATTAATTTCAATTGTTTGCCAAGTGTCAAGCCTTTAGCCGGCGAGTCAAGGACAGCGTCGAGTGAATTAATTTGGCAACATCATTCTAAACCCTCAAAGTTTTCACTCCTCTCATGCAAGTTTTCACTTTTCTGTTGGTTAGTTTTTTGCCTTGCACAGTGGCTTAAAATAAAGGTTGTTTGAAAATGTATGAAAAAGGTTTGGTAATTTTTTGAAAAATTAATAATATACAAGGTTTAACTTTACTTTACGAAAAATACCCTGTATTTATATACATACTTTCTTAGCTGCATAATTAAGTAAATTATATATTCTTGAAAAATATTTTCTTATTTTTCAATCGTAAAACAGCTGTCAGAATTACAGCTTAGCACCGGCACCACTGTGCCTCGCCGCAATAAAGCCAAAGAACGACAGCTTTTCTATTACTTTAAGTGGTACTCAACCGCGCACGAACGTCAGGTTTTAATGTTTGCTTATTGTTATTTTGTTATTCGCTCGGGATGTTGGTTGATGGGGAAAAGGAGGTTCTGTCATGATATCCTTGCCAGCTTGAGTTGCCTCCAATTTGCGGAGCGAAGCGTCTGCAGGCGACAGGCTTTACCTAGAGTTGCGGTCTCCTTCCTCTGAAATCTGCATGCCACAAGGAACATGTGTATTTGTATGTGTCTTTTTACGACCTGCTATTATGTAATACAAATATATATATAAAATATATACATGTCTTGTTTGTCCTCGGAAAAGAGCATTTTAAAAATTCATGCCACAAAATACTTAGTTAATTTGGCGGGCAAAGGGAATTCATCATGGCAATTCACTTAACTTGGCCAACTAATTTTCCTTTTTTTTTTCCTGCCACTTTTCATCTCTTGTTTTTTTTTTTGCAGCTCGAGCAGATCCAGGCCGAGTACAAGGTCCTGGCCCTTCAGTATCATCCCGACAAGAACAGCGGCGACAAGGAGGCGGAGGCCAAGTTCCAGCAGCTAAAGGTGAGCTAAAAGCAGTGAAAAAGCTGGGGAAAACACAACCAAAAAGATCCAAGGGAAAACAGGGTCCGAGAAATAAAGAAAAGGCAAGCGTTTCGGCATTTTACATATTTAATGAAGTTTCCCGATGGGAGGCAGCGGGGGGGGCGTGGTGGCGGGGGGTCGATTGTAAATTTGACAGCCTGTGGGGCAATATGTTTGAGATGAAAGTTAACGGGGCTGTCTTAAAATTAAAAGATGTTTTAAACCTGATACTTATTTAGCTTAAAAGTTCTCTGGCAGGAGGGTAAAATACTTACCTCGAGGCGGTATATGTATGTCTCTGATATGTGAGAAGGATAAGAAGATAATTATCACAGGCACACACAATTGTCTTTTATTGAAATTTGAATGTAAGCTGCTTTCTGATTCCCAGAAAAAAACAAGATTGTGTCTAATTTACATCTAGATTAAAATGGAAATTGTTTTGAAATGCTTTTAGCAGAGACAGTTGTCAGCAAACTTGGGTTTATGCAAACATCATTCTGAAAAGGATAATACCCTAATCATAAAAAATGCCTTAATATGTTTTTGTTCATTTATAATTATTTCCTTTTAATCCTTGTCAAAATAAACAAGAAGTGTCGAGTTTGCTTGTCTATTTGTCACTTTAATTTCAATTATAGAACAAGGGTCTTCGAATCATGTATTTTATATAAAAAGTTTAAAATGAAAAATATGTTTCTTTGAATTAAAAGTGTGGGATAATAATAAAAAGGGAGATTTTATATGTTAAAAAAGTATTTATATTAATAAAATTCATTGTTAAACACAAAAGATTTATACTTGAAAACAACCTTTAAAACACTTTTAATTCAACATATACAAATACAAAAGTTGAATTTTACAGGAATTCTTATTAAATACATTTCTAAATTGTTTCTTTTAATACAAGAATTCTTCCTCCTTTTGTTGTTTTAATGAAATTCAAATTCCCTTAAGTAAATTCAAGTGAATTCCCTCAAATTTCGAAACAAACAATTGCGTAAATTTGAGTTCAGCAAAAGTTTGTCTACTTTTCAAGGCCACAGAAATGGTTTCTGTTCGCGTTTAGTTTGAGTTGCGAACTTTATTGTTTCTTATCTCAATAAGTTAGTTTTAGATTCTGCAAAGAGCCTTCAGAGTCTCTCTATAGTGGCCGTAATTAGCTGGCAACCCACTCGACCGAAAGCATCCATTCAGATTCCTGTCAGTCAGTTGCTAAAAGTTATACCCTACATTTCCCCTGTACCTCTTTTTTTTTGTAATATTAAACAATACCCTGTGCAAACACACACACATGTGCACTTAACCCACTTACACACACGCACCCCGGCCTCAAATTGAATTTTCCGTGCGACAAAGGAAAAACAAGGCGGCAACGATGAGATAAAATAAATTACCCATACAAAAAATATATTTTTTGAAAACGTTTATTGATTTTTCCCATGTCAAAGCCATTGAAGGGCGGGGGAAAAAGGCGTGGCAGGACCTGACAACTCATTAATGTGTGTGTGTGGCTAAAAACAAAATCAAATTGATGTGTCGAGACGGGATGCCTGAGGTAAAAGCAAGTGTGTGTCTGGTTAGGGGTTGATTTACCTCGATGATTGCTCATAGAAAATATGACAATAAAATTAGAATTTTTGGAGGAGAGGTAACTCGATTATTATGGTTTTTGGAGAAGATAATAGGTGCCATTAGCTGTAGATTTTTTAATATTTTGGAATTTGATTTACACTTGATTAAATGGGTTTTTAAAAGCCAGAAGCACAAGATGTTGAATAAAATGTAAAGGCTTGTTTATTAAATTCCTGGAGATACTTACATCAATGTTAAGTTATTTTATGATAAACCTATGAAAATTTTATAAGAGATTTTTCGGAGATTTTAAAGGTTTTTCGTAAACACAAAAACTGATTTTTCAAGCGCTTCCCTGAAATTACTCACCGCACCCATCGAAGTATCCTTCAGTTCATTGAAATTCCCCCAAGGTTGTTGTTATGCCATATTTCCTTCCACTTTTCCCATTCCGCGAATTTTAAAACATACTGAAATAACAAAAACCGAAAATTAAGGAGCGAATGGAGACCCTCGTCCTTGAATATGCAAGAGGGTCGCAATCATTCATGCGCCTGTTCAGGAGCTCGTCACGGAGGAGGAGCTGTCCGGTGGAGGAGTCGGAGTGCCGCACAATTTACGGCTCGTAAAATTGGACGTGCATGTGTGTGCCGAGCTCGTAAATATGTCCCGGAATAAGCAGGAATATGCGGCACGAGGGAAGCTCACCTTTATGGTGGGCCATAAAACAAAACTGGTGCCTTGTGTGTGCCCATGAAGCGTTTAAAATGAAATGTCGAGATTCCTGAAAAAAGGCCAAGAACAGATTCCTAGGGAAATTCTAAGGCATTCCGCACATTTCCCGAAGGAGCATGCAAATGAGGCGGACTTCATCATGAGCCTTCAGTTCGCAGAACTAACAACTAACAGCACAATTTGCTGTTGACAAGCTGCCAAGACCCCTTCGGGCCTTCAAGAGATCCCGGCCTATCATGGTAATCAAAAGGAGTTTATCCTTTGCTGCCAGGATCGGAATCTGAAATTGCGATTTGATTCTTGTCAGGTGCAGAGGAGCTCCGGAAGCTGTTAATTGGGCCCGTTAAATATTTTCGGAAGGCAACCAAATGATTGCCCTAATTGAAGACAAACAAGCTGCCGGGCTCCAGGCTTGGGCTCCTTGGTTGAGGATAGAAGAAGGAGTGAGTCCTGTTTGCTGACCCACATAATCAGTGGGTAGTGAAATAATTGATTATCATGTAAACAGGGGCCCAAAAAGCAGCCCCGGCACAATAAAACAGCGGGCCAGCGATGGCGATGGAATCTCGGAGCGTCAATTGTGCATGTGTGTTTATGAGTGGGTGTCTGTCTAGCTGGGGTTTTTACACTGAGAGTAAAAGTTATAATCAAGAAGGTACTATAAATGTTCGGTGAATATATAGAGATATAAAATATAACCTTATTTCTAAAAATAAATAACTAAATATGAGTAAATGAAATATATTTGTTTTAAATGTTTAAGCAGCAAAGACTAACGATATTTATTCATTATGAGTTTTAAAATATTTTTTTAATTAGCGTAATATAATCATTGCCTTAAAAAGGACTTAAAACAATTTACTATGGGTTGAATAAAAAATATTTTCAGTTTTTTGTTACTATATAATTTTAAATTATAATTTTCTTTTTCATATTTAAATTCTTTTTAAATTTATCTTATAAATTCTTATTAAAATATATTCCCTAGCTTTTATTTTCGGTTTACCTATTTAAAATCAGTGTTAATATTTTCCCTCAGTGTACGTTTTTATGTTTATTGAACACCCACCAAGCGTGTCGGTGCCTACCGCTGAGTGGGTGTGTGGCTGTGTGTTTGTGGGTCTGCCCGTAAAAGTAGTCAAGATACATATCAAAATCACTTGAGCGCACAAATATGTGAGAGCCTCTCCACAGATGAGAGTGTGTGTGTGTGTGTGGGGGGGGGGGGGAATGCCAATAAGTGTGCTATAGTAAGGCATAGTATGAAATTGATTAACATGCAGGCCCGACCAGGACGAGGCAAAAATTCAAAGAGCGGACAGAGTGAAGGAACCTTAGGCATCCGAAACCTGTGCAGCTGTTGATTTTGCACTTGAGCAAATCCCAATCCTGACTTTCATGGGGCTTTTCAGCATTTATAAGGTATGTGTGTGTGTGTTGAAAATGGGGTTTTGTTGTGTGTGCCCCTTTCATGTTTAGGCATCGAGAAAAATAGATTAAATTTTGCTCCTCTTTACACACATTCTGTGTTGAAAAATGAGACTTGAGACTGATTTTATTGCAATTTATATAAAGAAACTAGAAAGGAAAAGTACTTTATAGGTTATAAGCCATTAAAGTCAACTGATAGTTTTTACTGGGAAAATATTTTCCAACTACTAAGAGTTCATACTTTTCCTAGAAAGAAATCGATACAGAAAACTACTTGTTTTTCAAAAATAAAATACATTTGGTCATTTTGCTAGCTTATATTTTTCTCTTGGAGTGCAAGATGCTCCTCCATTTTGGCAATAAATTTCTAATAAATATATTTTCCTTCCTGCAGGAGGCCAAGGAGACGCTGTGCGATCCGGAGAAGAGGGCCGTTTATGACAAGTGGCGCAACAGCGGCATCTCCATGAGCTACAAGCAGTGGCTGGGCATGAAGGAGCATGTCGGTCAGGTGAGAAGATACACGATTGCCGAGAAAGTGGATAAAGAGGTATGCGAACGGGCCGGGAACTCAGCGAACCAGAGAAGTAGTGGTCCCTCAGTCAGTCCCCACTTTTTCACTAATTTTTTATACTCTCACCCCTAGTCCTTCGGGCTCTGATCCTTTTGTTTATACTCCCCTCTGTGCTTTGCCTTCATTTGTTTGTTTACCTTCATCGTCCGCGTGGCTAATGAAATTTGTAAGCCAAGCCGGAGAGTTCGTTTTTGTTGTAGCACAATTAACGCGATTATTCATTAACCGAAAACCCCCTCACTCGATGGCAAAGGACCCTATGGTAATTTCCGTCGCTGCCCCCAAGCGGAAATTGTCGCCATCCATCAGCGGGCGGACATTGTCCGGCCTTGGAGGAGATTATGAACGCTCCAAATCCGCATTTGCATTTCCAATTTTCAGCTCGGACGCTCACCTGAAACGTCACGGTGAATGAGAGCTTCTAGACTCGAAGGAGCTTGAAATCAATAAAATATGAGGCAAAGAAGTATAAACAGAGTCCGAAATGAATGACATTTTAAGTAGTTTCCTGGAGAAAATATTTCTGGGAACTTTACCCTGAAATTAAAAAAATTAAATTCATTTTCTTTCTAAACTTAAAATTTTAACCAGTGGCTGTCCAGTTACCAAAATAAGGATACAAAAATATATTATTTCAAATAAATTTGTATAAAATAATAAAGTTAAAAGTAGGATATTATATAGAAGATGAAATAGTAAACAAAGTAAAAATAAAAAAAAATCAGTATTACCTCGAAGATGAACAAACAAACAAATGGAGAAAATAGGATTCAATAATTTTCAATTGGCAACTTCTAAATTTTTGTAGCACACTTAAAACAATTTTTATTTTATTTCCTTTTTTAACACTTAGAATTTTGATATTAAAACAACTATAAGTTAAGTTTCCAAATTGCTAACGCCTCTGCAACCATTTTCAATATATCTTCGTTGCTTTTGTTTTCCTCAGTGTTTTTCCATCTCAAGTAGCTTGCATATAACAATACACAAATATAAAAAAATTTCCCAGAAAAACCCCCCCTCGATTTCTGCGTATCTCTCTCTATAAGCCCGCTCCTGAGTGCCCGAAGAACTCCACGGAATGTAAACCTCTATTGAATGTGCCTCTTCATCCAACTCTAAGTGTGTGTCCAAATGTGTGTGTGTGTGTGTGTGTTTTGCATGCTCAAAGAGGACCAATGCATCCTTGTGAGTTAACTACTCCAACCGGAAAGGCCTTGGTTTTCGAAAACAGCCAAGATTTAATTTAATTAAATGGTTTTGTGATTTCTAACCCCCAAAGTCCATGCACTGGGTTACACCCAAGACCAAGGATCGCATGCTGCCGGAGGCCGGAGGAGCTGGAGGCGCAGGTCCTGGAGCCGGAGCCGGTTCCGGAGCAGGATGCAGCAGCGGTGGCCTGACCGCAGCCTCGCCCAATCCCGCCCATCGGCGGGCCTCGGAGGGCGGGGCTGCCTTGTACTATGGCAGTCGCAAGGCCGAATGGGGCACCGAGAACACCGATGTGGCCAACAAGTTCCGCAACTACGAGATCTAAGGATTCAAACAAGTTTCAATTTAAAGAGCACATCCCAAGTCAAACGAGGAGAGGAAGGGGGAGAAAAAAGCTATGCAATTATATCAAAATATTCAGAATTCAGACATTATCGATGTGAACTTAAGCGTTGCGAACTACCGAGCACAGATACTCGGATACACTCGTATTTAGATGTTTATAGGTGTACAAAAAAGATATATATATATATAAATATATAGAGAAAATGGTAATTAACTAACGTATTTATATTTATGACAAAGAAGAAACTGTAATTTCAATAAACAAAACCCAAAAAGCGGAGCGGCAAGAATTTTAAGTTGCAAATATTGCATAATTAGTCAAATTTTAAACGCATATATAACATATATATATTTATGTAATCAGTGTATTTGTATATCGATGTTTCAATGTACCAAAACATGAATGTACTACCCCCAAGACAATCCCTTGGCCGGGGCTCCCCCGAAGGGAGCCTCCAAACAAACAAAACAAAACTAAGCTAACAACTGTAACTGAGCAACTAAACACTAAAAACTTATACTAAACTAGCGATAGTCTAGCCAAGTCACCCACCAGCACACGAAACTAGAGAAGGACGAGGGGATGATATCCACATTTAAGCGAATTTAAACCTTTATACATTTGCATAGTCAAAAGAAACTTTCACTCGGTGTCCTTTTTAAACGTGCAACATAGATTGCGAAAAAGTCTCCACAACTGAAACTATTTTATCTACCTGAAAAAATATATGAAAATCTACAAAAAAAAGCGACAAAATATCAAAGAAAGAAATCAAAAAAAAAAAAAAAGAGAAGAAAACAGAAAGAAAATAAATTTATATAAATGTTTTGATGGATAGAGTGGTGAACTTTTCAACGTATATACAGAATAGCAGAGAATTATTGTCATTATTATATCGTACTATTGAGATATTATGCGCAGAGCAGAGCAAATAATTACTACATAAATGTTGTTGCTGGACTTAAAGGCATTACTTATATACATTACACATATGAATGTTTGTTTTAAGACATACTATATATTGAATTTATTCAAATACACACATATTGCGGATTGAGCAGACCAGACCCAGATCGGATCGGATCGGATCGAGGCATGGGAACAGCTGCAAGCCAAAGGCCAGATGATCCTGTAGTCCCCATTTGGGGGACCGGGGTCCCAGCTAGTACAACTAAAGTACACAATTAATTAGTGTTGATTCTAACTCAGCTGGCGATTGTTAAGAGGCAGCGAGCGGAAAGAACAGAAAATAAAGCAACATTTTGAAAGGGGTTTCCCATTCCTGGGGAAACCTCAGGTATTCAATTTGGTTTATTTTTTAAGGGCCTGAGGGTGGAAATAGTGGTGAGTAAAATTAAATAAACGTAAATATTTAGACTTAAAATATGACTACAGGTAATCTTCATTCACTTGAAGCTTGACTATCATTAGCAGCTTCTGTTTCTCGCTTTAAAATTTCCCTAATCTGAGTCTGGGTGACCAAGGAGTCATCCCAGAGCTCGCAAGGACGACGATCTGCTTGAAATGCTTCTCGGAGCCAGCGATTTTGTACTATAAAAAAGAGAAATTTAGGAGGTTTTTAGAAACTCATATCTTTTTTTTAGAAACTCACCCCATTTGGAACCGGCGATTATGGGGCAGGCACCATGCTGGGTGCGCAGATCACCCACTCCTGAGGCATGCAAATTGTGCCAAAAGACAGCTTGAAAAACGAAATATATATTTATATAAATATCATTAAAAGAATATAAATAAAATTACTTAAATACCTGAGTATTTTTTCGGCTTCACAAGTTTTTTTAGATACGTAAATGCAGTTCCGCCGCCTTGGGTCACATCGGAGAGCTATAAATGGTAAAAAACGTATTGAAAAAATTTTAAATAAATTCCTAAGAATTTTCAAATATTTTATACTTACATAAAACAGAACTGTGGCAATGCGATTGCCGTACTCGGGATTACTGACAATGCCGCTTTCCATCTGTTTAATAATAAAATATTACGACTTTAAATTACTTTAAATTTAACTTAAAGCAAGCTTCTGTCTGAAATGATAGTATCCTGCAAGGATATAATAAACCTCAAAATATATATCTTACGGTGATCTGATTAAACCAGTCATAGTGCTCTCCGTAATGTCCTCCTATGCCGTAGTTGGCAAACTGATGATCCTCCGCGGATTTCATGCTTAAACCGCTCATATCCTCCACTCTCCTGTCTATGGTTTCCAGGACCTTATGCGCTGTCACGGGTATGAAGGAGGTCTGGCTGGTCCTCACATTGGACACTATACTTGAATTTAGACCAGAAACCTCGCCCCGTTTTAAATTATTTCTGGTCAACTCCTTAATGGTATCAATTTCACTCTGGTAGATCACGTCGTGGTAGTGTACGACGAGCGGGTCGTGGTTGAGCTCCTCCACCTTGAAGGGTGCTATCCACAAGAAGGGATGTGTCTCCATCATGTAGCCGCAACGCAGGTTTCGCAGCTCATGCGGTTGGGGCTGCCAGTGGCCACTGCAGGTGAGGCAAAAGGCCTGGAACGCGGTTACCAAATCACCTTCTTTGGGAATGGGCTAAATAAAAATAAATTTAAATATAATAAACAAATCTTTATTCATTATTGTGATAGGCTCACCCCATGCTCTTCAATTATTTTGGACTCATTGAGGGAAACCTTATCGCCTTGGGCCTGCAGGAAGCTCTCATAATTCCGCATGTGCTCCTCACTGGCTGGCTGGATCTGCAAAAGCTTCTGGTAGGTGTCATTCATACCCTGAAAGTCACCCAATTCCGCCTTGGCTTGAACTAGCAGTGCCAAGATTTGTGGCTTGAGTTCTTTGGACTTTATTCCGCCAGTCAAGCGGTCAGTGGCCTCCAGTAGCCAGGAGTGTGCCAGTGTAGGATGCTTATCTCTGAGGGCCAGTCGAGCTATGTCTAAGCAGTGCTCGGAATCCAACTGGGTGCTAGGGAGGAGGGTAAGTAGCTCAGTTAAGATTGTCTTGAAGGAATGCTTCCTACAATTACCCATAATCCACGCCATCCAGGATTCCATTGGCCAGATCATTGGCCTTCAGCCTGTATACAAATTGCAGACGCAGGATACCATCGAGAGCCCCCTCCAGTTCACTTTTGCCGGGCATCCAATTGCCATTTCGTAGCTTCTGAAGGCGACTCAAAGGTTCTGAGGAGATAAATGTAGACAATTTTGGTTAGTAGAGTCCATTACTAAGTAAGGCTACCCACTTTCTCCAGTAGACGCCTCCATTAGGTTCTCCACCCTCTGCCAGTCCACGGTCAAGCGCTTGTTGAGCAAGTATTTGTTTACAGGACTATCGAAGTACGCTGGACCCCACTCACGAGCCTCGTTGCGTTCACTTTCAAAATCCCGGAGGGTTCTATAGAGGATATTAATCTTATTTGGATATTTTATTAGATAACCCACAACTTACTCTTTCAAAAAATCCAACTTCCGCTGGTTATCGTTGAGGAATTTCTGCATCTGCTGTAGCATTTTCTGTTCGTAGCCAAAGACCTTTGTCATCTCGTGTATTGACGAGAAGAACTCGGCCCCAGAAGCGGCTCTGAGGCCAAGTTGAAGCATTAAGACTAATAACCATTTGTCCGGGAACATTTTTCCGACTGAGATCTGCTCTCGTGAGCTTCACAATACCAACTGATCCCGCCATTTGACCCCTCAGAACATCTCATTAGCCTAAGCTTATGGCAGTCAGGGGTTCTAGGGCTAACAGAAACCAGTTCTTGCACGCACCCAAAGAAAGTCTAAACGCCGGGTTTATTATGCCGGCAACTGGTTTTTAACAAAGAAATATATTTTGCTAAAAATTAATATGGGTAAAAGCTAAGGCCAGAAGTTAGCTTGATAGAAAATATTGAAGTAGTTTAAATTGAAATTACAGCTGATAATCAAATTAGTACCACAGAGTGAAACTAATTTGTATATAAATGCAAATACCCAGCAAGTTGTATTTCCTTTTTTAGTTTAGATTTTCTAGTGGTTCAAAATGAGCACCTTTCTCTTACTACTACTCTCCCTGAGCCCGATCCTGGGACAAGGGATCGAAAATGACACTCGAAAGCGCTTATCTTGGTCTGTGGCCAACATGGATGAACTGCTTAATCTAGAGGAAGAGCTGGCTCTCAATCTGGAACATTATACAAATGAGCTTATTAAAAAATATAATACCATAATGTGGTGAGTTAAGAAGATACTTGTCACACCTGGAACTCTCTACCAGCTCTGTAAGCCTTAAAGGGGTATAAGCATGATGGGTGTGAGACACCTTTCCCACTCGGAGTTGGGACCGCAGAAGTTCTGGGAGAATCCCCTGAACAGTTACTCCCTCATCCGGCATATGGAGGCGGACTGGCTTATGTGGCAGTTATACATGGAGAAGCCTGTGGGTCTGGGTTGGTGTTACCTTTACACAGATTATTTCAGTAGCTTAAAAAGTTATATTGTAGAACAATTAGCTTTTCTGGAGTCTAAGAAACCTACAATGCCCCAGTACCATGACTTTTATGACGCTGCAGAAGGGCTTAGAAGAACCCAATGGACTTACGATCTGTTGGCACAGGACATTTCTCAGGGCTTGCTTGATGGTGTGCAGTACAAGTAGGTGTTGCAACAATTATCCTTACGGAATATCCTTTAAGAGAGTCTGCATTCAGCTCCTCGCTGACAGCTCTCGATTGCTTTGACTTGGCTCAGCACCTCATCAACGGATCGCGCTGGTCAATGGCAATGCAATGGATTCAAGCAACTAAACTTGCTTTGGACAGGCCTGACCCTCAACCGGCTATTCAAAAGCTGAGAGGAATAACGCCAGCGCTTCTGTACAGGACTCTGGCGAAAGCTCAAGTGGAACAGGGTGAGCAAACGGGGAAACCGATTCTCAGAGAATTTTATTAAATAACTCCGCATTTAGGAGAAGTGGACAAAGCCCTGAAGGCATACCAGGTTGCTTTGACCTACTCTCCCCAGGATGCGAAACTCAGGCAGGAGTTTTTCGATTTGGAACGAAGGATTTTACTAATGCCTGGAAACCATTCCGTAAAACTCGAGCAAAATTATGATGCCGAGGACGTAAAGTTGCCCTTCTGCTGCAGTGGCCAGTGTGAGCTCCCCTCAAAACTTCAGCTGTACTGTTGGTGGAACACCCAGTCGCATCCTTTCCTTCGCCTGGCTCCCATTAAAACAGAGTTCCTGTCGCTTGATCCCCATGTGGTTCTTCTCCATGACGTGGTTTCTGTGGCAGAGCGCAACCTTTTCCAAGCGACTAGCAAAAAGGATCTGCTGCCATCTGGCACTGTCGATATTGAAACGGACACCTTGAAGAACGAACAAGATCGCACTTCCATGTCCCTGTGGTATGATGAGCATCCCAATGATACCCAAAGGCTCACTGTCCTCCTGCAAGAGGCAACTGGTTTGGATATGGAATACTCGGAGTCATATCAGGTTATGAATTATGGAATAGGCGGCCTCTTCGAGACCCACTTGGACTCTCTGCTTAAAAATAAAGTAATCACTAGTGATTTAGCTTCTACTTTATGCTAACTAATTTATTTTTAGGACCGATATAGAGGAATCGCAGATAGACTGGCCACTGTACTTTTCTATGTGAGTTTATAGTTTTTTATAGGTTATTATATATAATTTTTGTATATTTTACAGCTGAGCGAAGTACCTCAGGGTGGTGCCACCGTTTTTCCAGAACTAAATCTCACTGTCTTCCCCCAGCCTGGATCCGCTCTCTTTTGGTATAATACGGACAAAACGGGCTACGAAAATGTACAAACATTGCACGCCGGATGTCCTGTCATCGTGGGTTCCAAATGGGGTTGGTAAACTCAAAGTTGTTTTGTGTTTTTGATTTCTAATTGTTTCTTAACCTTGCAGTCATGAGCAAGTGGATCGATGATCTAGGACAGGAGCTCAGAGCACCCTGCAAAGCCAACGATAAGTTTTAAAAGTAAGAAAACTATGTACCCTAAGCAGAGTGAAAATGAAAAAATAAACTTGTAAAAAATAATTCTCTTAGTTGCTTGGGAAACGCCTTAATGCATAACTAATTGCCATAACTATATAATTATATTTTGTCAACTGTACAGTACATTTCATCTTTAAAGTTAGACCAGCTCAGAATGCAGATTTTTTTGTTATTTTTCGCACTCATTTACTTCCTTAGTCCTTGCCAGGGCCAACGGGTGGAGAACTATAACTTTACCCTGCCCAAGGGCTTTGCTAGATCTGTGATAAACATGGACGAGTTGCTTCATTTGGAAGACGATCTGGCTTTGAACTTGGAGCAATACGTGGAAGCCCTGACCCAGAAAGCCAACACTATTCGAATGTGAGTCAGTCTAAGGTCTCCTAGGGCTCTAAATCTTCTAATACCTCCTAAAGGGGAATCCAAGAGATGACAACCAGATACGAAGAGAGAATGGGGCCTGGACTTAATACCGCTTGGAATCCCTTCAATACTTACTCCCTCATCCGACACATGCAGGCGGACTGGCTCATGTGGCAACTGTTTATGGAGAAGCCTGCGGGTCAGGGTTGGTATAGATAGCCATAGAGTACCTTCTGGCATGGATTAATTCTTCCCTCTCAGAGAATCTGAATTACCTCAACTCAAAGATGCTGGAGCTGCCGCAGGACAGTGACTTGATAGATGCAGCTGAAGGAATCAGGAGAGCTCAAAAAGTATACAATATGTCAGCCGGTGATGTAGCTTTGGGATTGCTGGACGGAGTACAGTACAAGTAGGTGACAAGAGGGAATATCTTCGCTACATAAAAATAATAACTGATGAATCTATTCTACAAGTGCCTCGTTAACAGCTCGGGACTGTCTGGAAATGGGCCGCCATCTCATGAATCAAACGCGCTGGAACAAGGCCAAGGAGTGGATTACCGCTGGTATCCAGGCATTGACACGGATAGATGATCCTCAGCCGGAGCTGCAAGAGTTAACGGGAACCAGCAGAGTGGAACTGCTCGCGACTCTGGGCCAAGTTCTGGTCAAGCTGAGTAGGTGAAAAGACAACTACTTAGCCGCAGATCTTAAACCCTTTACCTTCAATTGCCTAGATATGTCAGAGGCCGCCTTGCAAGCCTATCAAGCTGCCTTGAAGGAATCCCCCTACGATGCCAAGTTATTTCAAGAGTTTCGCCTGGCGGAGACGGAGCTTCTAACTAGGCCAGCGAGCCATAATTCCAGCCTGGATGATATTCCGGATGATCATGATTTGCCCAACTGCTGCAGCGGTCGCTGTGAGTTACCGAGGAAGCTGCGGCTCTACTGCCTGTACAATACCACGGCTTCCCCCTTCTTGCGGCTGGCTCCCATCAAAATGGAGATACTCTCCCTCGATCCGTATATTGTGCTCTTCCATGATGTTGTTTCTCCCAGGAAAATGCAAAGAATTCGTGCGGGAACCAAGCCGTACCTAATCCCGTCGACTACCTACAACCACCAGTTGAACGCGTACAGGGTCATCAACTCCCGCACATCCAAGTCGGTGTGGCTACAATGGGACATGAACAATGACACCAAGGAGCTCACCATCATGTTGGAAGATGCCACCTCACTGAACATTAACAGCTCTGAGATGTTCCAGGTGATGAACTATGGCGTGGGTGGTCTCTTTAACATCCATATGGACTCCCTACTCGAGGACGAGGTGCGTACTAAGAACTAGGTACATTTCTTTAGGGATTACTATAGATTCTCTCCCCTAGGAACGTTTCATTGGCCCCGCAGACAGATTGGCCACCGCACTCTTTTACGTGGGTATATTGGTTATTTAAAAACAGCAAGTTTTTCTGACTTTTGGATATTTTCTTTGCAGCTGAGCGATGTCCAGCAGGGCGGAGGAACTGTCTTTCCATATCTGAACCTCACCGTCTTTCCACAAGCTGGGTCCGTTCTTTTCTGGTACAATCTGGATACGAGAGGCAATGAGGATCTATCTACTATACACGGAGGCTGTCCCGTCATCGTGGGCTCCAAATGGGGTAAGTAGAGACATTTCTAGTGACTTTAAAATATTTATTTCTTACATTGCAGTCATGAGCAAGTGGATCTACGATATGGGACAGGAGTTTAGGAAGCCTTGCTTTGATTTAGGCCCTCCTAAAAAAAAGAATTTGGGAGTTTATGATGAATAATTCTAGCTTTCATTTCCAATATTAGTTAATTAAAAAATTAAAATTCTATGCTGAAAATAATACAAAAATTAAAATACGATAATTCTGTTTTCAAGTTTGATTTATTAGTTTATATCTTAGTGGGATCATGTAAAGGTATAGTTTTATTATTTTATTCTTTCAATTTGTTTGGACTACAAGTGTGTATAGCTCATTGTTCGGATGCTCATCTAAGACACCTACTTTTCCATGCCAGAAAAATGCCGAAAAACCGGCAACTGTGTAAACATTTGCTTAGCTGCACATCTCGCAGACGAGCTGTCACCAAAGGCGGCTCGTTACTCGAAATCCAGAGCAGTAATAAAACAAACTCAGAGTAGAAACCATGTCCCGGCTAAAATTGTTTCTTTTAACACTCTGCGTGAGTCTATTTCTGTCTTCAGTGAATGGTGACTACTACTCGGCTATCAGTGAGCTGGAGCGACTCCTCGATGTGGAGGCTTTCATCGTAGAGAAGTTTGATGAATACCTAGAGAGAGCCCAGCAGGAACAGCTGGAAATAAAGAGGTAACAATTAATTACATATTTTAAATTACAATGTTATTAATATACAATTTCCTCAAAGGTTCCTTTCTCAAGTAGAGGAGCTGCAAAAGAATCGAGGTGATCTCGAGGAATACTTCGGCAATCCTCTCAATGCCTTCACAACCATTCGAAGGATGGTTCACGACTGGAAATTTAATGTTTTTGATCACATTTTGAACACAACAAACTTTGAGACCTACAAGACGGCTTTAAGTGAGTCGTTGGAGAAGGTAGATTTCAAGGGACCCACAGAGGAGGATTTGAAGGGAGCGACTCGTGGTCTGCTTCGCCTGCAAAAAGTCTATCAGCTGCCCACAGGTCAGCTGGCAGATGGATTTCTTCCTGGGGAAGAGAATCCTTTAAATGCCACCCTCAGTGCCAGTGACTGCCTCGAGATGGGAACGAATCTCTGCGAGTTGAAGGAGTTCACCTTTGGCTCCGAGTGGCTTTTGGAGGCCAGAAAGAGATTGCATGGTGAATCTTGGGACTTTATATCACCAAATGTGAGCGAGGTGGAAATTCTGGAGCATCTCTCGCCCGCCTTCCAGGGTTTGGGCAACCTCAAGCTGGCCCACAAGTTAAACAATGAGATTTTGGATAAGGAACCCACTCACGAAGAGGCTATAAAAAATAGGATTTTCTATGAGACTCAGTTAGCAAGAGAGCGAAGTGAAAGACCTCCTAAGCCAGAGGTTGTGCCCCAAAAATCGGAGAAGGTAAGGAAAACACTAGGTAACTCTTCTCAATTAAAGTTAATTTCTTACTTTACCAGGAACTTAAGGAGAGCTTCCAGCTCTACACCCGCGTGTGTCGTGGTGAACTCCGTCCATCCCCTAGAAAACAACGTAAACTCAGGTGTTATCTAAGTCACCAGAATGTGTCCTACTACCGCCTATCCCCGTTCAAGATAGAACAACTTAACCTAGATCCCTATGTGGCCTATATCCATGATGTAATTTCCAATAGCGAAATGGAACAGATCATGGAGCATGGAAAGGGACGCATGGAGCGTTCCAGAGTAGGTCAATCCGTGAACGCCACCACCACCGAGATTCGCACCAGTCAAAACACCTGGCTCTGGTACGATGCAAATCCGTGGCTTTCGAAGATAAGGCAGCGCCTGGAGGACATCACAGGACTGAGCACGGAGAGTGCAGAGCCTTTGCAGTTGGTGAACTATGGCATTGGGGGTCAGTACGAGCCGCACTTTGACTTTACGGAGGTGAGTCCGGGGGATGTACTTTTGATATAAATATTTTTTTATATTATTTTTCACAGAGTACCAAGGACTGGATGGGTAATCGTTTGCTGACCGCTCTTCTCTATGTGAGTTTGTGGGCTTTTATTTAAAATATATACATTCTTAATAAATTTTAAAATTTATTTAAAGTTGAATGATGTTCCCCTGGGTGGTGCCACCGCCTTTCCCTTCCTCCACTTGGCTGTGCCTCCTGTTAAAGGCAGTCTCCTGGTCTGGTATAATCTACATCGTTCACTGCACAAGGACTACCGCACAAAGCATGCTGGCTGTCCAGTCCTTCAAGGATCCAAGTGGAGTAAGTACAACTTATTTACAAATAAATATAAATAAATATTTTATGTTATTCATTTTTCAGTCTGCAACGAATGGTTCCATGAAGGTGGCCAGGAATTTAAACGACCCTGCGGTCTCAGCAGCGATGAGGGAAAGTTCAAGGAGTTTGAGGAAAAATAAGATGCCTTTGAAAATTATTAAATATTTTATATAAATAAACTTTAAAATACAGTGAAGCTTTCAACCTTTAATATATCGAAACTTAAAACATTTTACTATTCATTATTGCTATCAATTTATTCTAGTAATATTATTCACAGAATTAAATACAAACACACAAAGCTGTTTGTTGACCTTAGAAATTCACCACACAAGTCGGAGAATATATGCTTATATATTAGATAATAGAGAGATCCCCGATTGAGTAATCGATTGACTGAAAAACCAGCCTTACAACTTTCTTCACATTAATTAACCTTTAGTCTCTTTTGGGCCTCAGCTTCTAGGTCCAAGATTCTAGGCCTCAGTTCAGCTTCAACAGTCAAGCCGGTCAGTCGGAGGTTCTCCGTTCAAACATTTAAATAAAAAATAATTTCTAGTCATTGACCTGAGTGAAAAAAGACCCACAGAAGAGACATCTCAGTAATTATGAAAATGACCAAGCTGGCGGGCTTCTTATGGCTCCTCCAGTTGCTGCTTCTGAGTTCTTTCGCCGGAGCTAATTCGGCGAAGGGAGCGGAGCAACTGGAGGCTCTGCTGGACACAGAGACTCACCTCATCAATGAGTTGCGCGATTATATCGAAAGAGTGGAGCTTCAGCTGGAGGAGATTCGCAAAGAGACCGCAGATATCGAGGAGATTCACAGCCAGGTGACTGCTGATAAGGTGGAGGAGCACATGGGCAATCCCCTCAATGTGCTGACCATCCTTAAGAGATTTGAGACTGTCTGGCCCAAGTTGGTGCAGCAGGCGAATGCCACAGTCCAGCTTGGACTTCTCACCCAAGAAGAGTTGACCCTGCCCACCGAGGAGGAGTACGAAGAGTCCCTCAGCCACCTGCTGCACCTTCAGTCCGTCTACTCGCTGGAACCCGCCAGCCTCTCCCTGGGCGTGGTCAATGGCCTGAAGCTGGGGTAAGGCAATCCCGAAAATTAAAAAAATGCCAGATAAAGCAACATTACAAAGCAATCAAAAATTGTTTGCATACTTATAGCTCCGCCATGTCCTGGGGCGACTGCCTGGAACTGGCTCGCGAGTCGGACTTCTCAGTGGCTCGGTTTTGGTTAGAAACTGCTCTGGACAAGCTGCCCGGCGCCAGCGAAAACTCTACAGAGTCGCAAAGGGAACGGGAAAGAGGGCAAGTCAAGATTCTGGAAACGAGACTCAACATGGAATACCGCGCTGGTGGGTTTTATCCCTAGATGAAACGAATTTCTCTAGGCTAACCACTGCTTCTCCTCGTAGGCGAACTTTCCCGAGCCCTGGCAGCCGCAGAGGAGCTCATCCTGCTGCTGCCCAAGGACCAAGGTTACCAGAAGGCCAAGGCAAAGATTGAGGAGGCCATGGCCAACAAGGAATTGCCCAAGGGCAAAAGACGAAAGTCGAAAAGGACAAAGACACAAGTAAGTGGCTGCAAAAGTTTCAGGGTATGTTGATAACTCTGAGCCGTGAAATGAAAAACATTCCGAGGCCGGAGGTGCTGCCATCCCAACGAATCATAGGAATTAAAGCCGAGAGTTTTAGAAAACGAAAGTTAAATACCCTGACTTTTTTAAAACTTCGTTGTGGAAATTGCTTGATTTTGTAGAATAATTTGTCTAGATTTTTAGCTTTTACCAACTTTGCCTGGATTTTTTGTCCCTAGTTTCTTATTATAATCTTTATACCCTCTTGTAGTGCATCAAAACAAATCTTTACACAAAACCGTAATAGAAATAACTTGTAACCGCCCACCTGAACCTCCTCCATTTTCCACAGAAAGCCAAGTCAGCGGAGCAGCGGCTCATAGAAGAGCTCTGCCGCGGGGCAGCCCAGGATGCCACCACCGGTAGCCGCCTCCACCAGTGCCAGCTGGCGAGGAATACTCCCTGGTCGCTCTTGCAGCCCGCTAAGTTAGAGCCCCTGAGCTCGGACCCTCACATAGTTCTCCATCACGACGTGTTGACCGCAAAGCAAGCTGATCAACTGATGGAACTCATGGATGAGGAGGAGGAGAGTGCAGCAAGCCGAGGAGTCAGCTACCAGCCCATGAAGCTATCCAAGTTGGCGCAGAAGAAGTTGAAGAGCGTTTACCGGAGGCTGGGTCTGAGTCACCAGCCCGGGGAATCACCGAATCCCTGGCAGGGACGACGCCATGGCCACGGACACGCCACCGTGCTGGAGAAGGACTCGGAACTTGGCCGTGGCCATGCGGCACGTGGCATGCTGAGCGTACGTGGCTTTGGCCAACCTGCCTAATTAATTGACTAATGTGTCGCTAATTAAATTCCATGGCTCAGTTGCAGGCACCCGGAATGGGCGGAGCCGTGGTCTTTCCCCAGCTGGAGCTCGGCGTGAATGTCCCACGTGGCGCCCTGCTGCTGTGGCATACACGCACCGCCGGCGGTTTGGGATTTGGATCCGTATCCGGACATGGATCCGAGTGGGACTACCGCAGTCGCCAGGCAGTCTGTCCCGTGCTGCTGGGCGCACAATTGTGTGAGTATCGGAGCGGAGAGAGCGCGTGCCGGGATTCAGTTTGTGGCCCAAAGCCACTTCTCATATCCCGCGTCATGCTTGACATGCGAACGTGTCTAAGGGATACCGTGTTATGGGGGAGATGAATAGGAAGAGGGGTATATTAGACTTTGAAATAATTACATCAAATAAGGAAGAGAATGAGAGGATTTATTATTTTCTTTAAATGTTTTGAAATGAATGAATTTAGGGAACTAAATTACCAAATATTTAGCAGATCATTAAAATATTAATTGGAAAATTAGCTACAGTAATAGCTAAGTTTGCATTTTACAATTATAATTTAATGGATGTGTTACGAGGACAATTTATAAAATTTAAAATTAAAGTTATTAGAATGAGAATTTTTTATTTATTCAATTATATTAATTATATTAATTTATATATTCAATTATTTTATGGACTCTTTAATATTCCTTTTTAAATTTTTAAACTCAGTCAAGAGAATGTATTACTATCCCAGGTTATCTCCCAGTCTATAACCCCTTTACCACCATATTAATTTCCATTTTTTATTCATCTCAATTTCGAATGCAGCCGCGTGGACGGGACTCAGTTGACAGGACTCGAGCGATGGCAGCGAGGCGGAAGGACTCCGCTGATTTGCCGATGCGTGTCACATATGCATTAATTGCCGCCGGGGGACGTGAATAAAGTTGACCTTGTCATTTGATTAAAAATCAGCCTTTTATTGCGCTGCCGAGTTATTATCATTGCGTTATTGCCACTCGGGAGCTGGGAGTGGTCGGTGTGAATGGGCCGGACAAACAAAGGCCAAAACTGGGCGGCATTTCGGCTTGAATGGGCTCCATAATTGCAGGCCATCCGCGGTATATGTACATTTTTTTCTCTGTTTATTTGTTTTACCTGTTTTTGTCTCTCAGTGTGTTCTGTTTGTTGTTAAGAGGAAACCGCAAACTGAGCCAAACACTACGCGGCCATAAAACAAGTGAGCCTGGCCTGGCCGCCTCTTTTCAAGTCGGTAAATCAGCGGAGATTGCGAATCAAAACAATGTGAGTTATGGTGGATGTGGCCGGGCAGCTCATTAACAAATCATTGCTCCAAATTGGCGGCCCGAGGGGATAGGTCTCGGATCGGATCGGAATCGGAATCGAAATCGGCATCGTATCCATAAACATAAACAATGGTCTGTCAATAAGCAGCCGGGAGTCCATAAACCAATATGAAATGTCGCGCATTGAATTGAAAATGTTAATTGGCCATCGAGATTTGGGTGATATTCGCAGCGTTTTACAGCACTGATTAAGCCAGTGATGACTGGGGATTAATATCGAAGGGAAAGTTTCATATGATTTATCGAAAAATATCATATATCATAGGAAAAATAATATAATGATTGATTTATGGAAATTAACTAAATTTTAAAATATTGTAGAAAACAGTTATATACCTATATTATAGAAAAAACATCGATGTTATATTTATTTAAAGTTAAAATAGGTGTGAATATTTATTAAAAAGTAATATTTAAAACATCTTTAGGACCTTCTACATTTCATTAAATTTTTAAAACCAATTTTAAAATCTTTTTTTTTATATTTTTGCTGCCATCACTGCCTTCTCATTCTCACTGATAGCCAAACTGCAGTCTTAAATATCAAACAGTTAACTGCCAATTAGCCCGTATTAATATGCCTGACTGCTCTAATCCAATCCGTCCAAAGACAATAGCCGAGGCAATCCGATTTCAACTCCAATTCCGATTCTGATTCTGAGTCCGAAGCGAATTTAGAATTTGAAACGAGCTCGGCCGATAAGCATCAGTAAATCAGCGCAAAACAAGCCATAAAACACGCCCGGCTCCGAGAAACCCGTACGGATGGGCTCCTCTCCGCGACGGAACTTGCACAGAACTGGCTAATAAAACAGTTTTCTTCAAATCATAGGCCAACGCCGCCAACTAGTTTCGTCTCCGCGCTGCGACTTTGCACACGCGAAATTAATTCTCGCCACAGCCGCCGCCGGTTTGTTCTCCGTCTCTCCGGGATGTCTCGGAGATTTCAGAGATCGATATAGAGATCTCCATGGTGACATTATGATTCCCCAAATCAGTTCGCCACGAGACGTGGCCAGCGGCGGACATAGAGTTCTCAAAAGATCAGAGGATTAAATTATAGAGAGCCTGGATTTTTAATATATAATTAATAATAGGAAAGGATAGTGAAAAGCCATGTGGAGACATATTCTAGTCCTGGGACTGGTCTGCTGTCTGGGTCACGACTCATTGGCCTCGGATTACTTTTCCTCCATCACGGGTTTGGAGCAGCTACTGAACACAGAGGAGTATCTCATCAAGGAACTGAGGTCCAAGCTTAATGGAGTCAGGACATCATTGCAACAGTTGGAGGGGTGAGTAAAGGATAAAGGATGAAGAAAGTTTTAAAATAAGGATTAAGATAACCCCAAATGAGGGAATACACTAGATAGTTGTCTTAGAAATCTTGACTTTAAAAGTGAAATTAATAAAATAACTAGGCCAAAATCGTGATTTAGTCATTACATAAAATCTCTTTCATTAATTTAATTATTGTTATTTGTTTGTTTTTATAGGAAATTAGTTTGGCTTATCCTGAAATATACTTTTATAATTTTTTTTAGTATCTAAACAATTTAAGTTAATCAGTAGCAATCTACTATCAGAAGCTACAGATCTGGCTATCAATATTTTTCAAATGATTAATGGAATTTTAAATGTCTAAATCTACTTGAAACTGCAGGTAACCGGTATAAATTTTGTTGAATCAAAGATTGAAGACAAATAGGAATCCCATTATCGGGCCAATTAAGTCTTTTGTGAACTTCTGATTGATATGCAGTCATAAAAATAAAGCATTTAGATAAAGAAATACAGTTAAAAATTTATTAAGATTGTAGCTCTCCTATAAAATTATAGATTTATTACTAGAGGATATTGAAGAGTCGAACCTCAGATCACAGGAACTATTGATAGTTTTGCCAGATCACGATATTTGAAACAATGCTAATTTAATTACAACCTATTGTCGTTAGCAAATCCATTAAAGTATTTTTTATGACCCTTTCGAGAACTAGTTTATATAGTTGCCACACGAGGTGCCAGACTTTATGTCTGCTTTCGATGTGTGAACATGTCATGCTTGCGGTCTCAAATTGGTTTTTATCATGGATACCCATCTGTCATTAATCTCGAGGTAGTTAGAGCATTATCCACTATCTTTCGATGGATATTGACAGACAGTTTATTCTACGATCGGGTTATCGGTTTCTAAGCCGTGTTCATGGCATTTCGCTTTCGTTTTATGCCATTTCGCTGGCGGTTTTGTTATCGCCGCGATCGTAAAAACTATTATGAATATAGAATCACACATAAATTAGAATTAATTAAGCCGAAAGACGAGTATGCGCATGCAAAGTCAGCTCCTATGACGACACAGCGCTAATAAATCGGCTAAACTGGTAAACTCTAATCCGAAACTCGTTGAAATTCGTTCAATCCGCAGCGAGCTGTCCGCCATCGAGCAGGAGCACTCCCTGGCGGCTGCCGACACGGAGAACTACCTGACCAATCCGGTGAATGTCTACCGCCTGATGAAGCGCCTCCACACGGACTGGTTCCTCACCGAAGGACGCGTTCAGCAGATTGCCGAGGATCTGAGTGAGTTTGAATGAATCAGGAAACGCAAATAATAATTTTCGGTTCCCCTTTATATTTACAAAAACCAAAAATATCAAATTCTATCAATGATTCCCCCTGCTCCTCTCCGCAGGCTTCAATGCCACCAGGGATTATGGATTGAGCTTTCCCAGCCAGGAGGATGTGGAGGGAGCTGCCCTGGCCCTGGTTCGCCTGCAGAGCACCTACAAGCTGGATGTGGCCCAGGTGGCCGCCGGCATTCTGAATGGCGTCAAATACGGGTGAGAAAGAATCCGGGAAAAGGGGAAGTGGAAAATGCGGAATTGGAAAAAGGAAACAGGAAACGGGAAACGGGTAACGGGATGGCGGAAGCGAATAAGCAATAACCAGCCAGGCTTAAAATATAGAGCTAGATGCCCTCTAATCCAGGCCAAACGAGGTCCCATCCTCCCCCAAAATGACCCCAATCGAATTCACTATACTCGGGACTAGGGTAACGGAGGCGTATACTTAATTTGTGGTCATATTTTTATAACCTTGCAGGGTATTATACATTCAGTTAGAAGCTTGTAATGCAGTCAAGGATTCATTTCCGACCTCTTAAATTATATATATTCTTGATCAACATGAACGGGCGAGTTTTTTTAAACATTTTTGAGTTTTTTTTTTTAATTTGATAAGAAGCTACATAGTTATTTTATTATAATCAATTTTATATATTTGATAGATTATAAATTAGTCCTTTAAATCCAATTTTAAGGGTATAACAACTTCGGTTTCCATTCTTGTTATTTATTAATTCCTAAAACAAAGAATACAAAATTCTGTTCCAATAATACTTCCGTTAAAATAAATTTATGGTTTTTATGTCTAACGGTAGTTAACTAATTCACATAATTTATAACCATAAACGTCATTGACTGCTCTAATATTCAAACTAACAAAAACGTATAAGCAAAAAAAACTCAGAACTAATTATACACTTTATTAATATTTCAGAGTATTTTGTGGTCGATAAAATCTTCTCTAACTTTGACAGCCTTTATTTTTAGCTCGGACATGAGTTGGCAGGACTGCTTCGAGCTGGGTCAACAACTCTTTGAAATGGAGGACTACAACAACACCAGGATCTGGCTGAGGGAGTCCATGGACCGACTGCGACGCCATAGCAGTGCCGCCCATAGCCACGCCCACTCCGGACCGGATACGGAGACCCTCAATAAAATGGAGGCGACAGCCAAGAGTTTGTTCCAACTGGGTGAGCATCTCGTGGGGAAATATTCGTATTAGCCTTTGTGAAACCAACACTCACATGCGATTTTTAGGCGACTTTGACACGGCCTACGAGCTCAGCCAGCGAGTGCTCCAGTTCGATCCCAAGCGCATCCGGAACTGGCACCTGGGGGACAAGGGGGCGGCCCCTCCCTCAGAGGACTCCGAGGAGGCACTCCTGCCCAAGCACTCGGATTCATATAGTGTAAGTTTAATATTCATATTAATGGAAACCCCCATTTCGTGGACACGAAAATGACTTGCCAAAAAAGAAGCATAATAAATAATTCATTGTCTGCTCTCTGGCTCGTGCGTAACTGGTTGGAAATTTAAATCACAAATGGTTTATACTTTAGTTTGTAAATTTTATAAAATTTCCTGAACAATAACACTTTTGTTTAAAACTAAATAATGAAAAAGTAAACTTTTCGCATTCAAACTTTTTCAGATTTTAGTTTATAAAATTTTCCAAATAAAACCAAAAACTAATTATTATTTTTATTTCCACAGCTGACCCACGAGTTTGCACACTACGAGAAGGTGTGCCGGGGCGAGGTGAATCCCAGTCCACGGCAGGAGCGCAGCTTGCGATGTCGCTTGAGCCAAGGACACTATCCCTACCGCTTGCTGGCTCCACTGAAACTGGAGGAGCACAGCCTGGATCCCTATGTAGTAACCTTCCACGATATGCTGAGTCCACAAAAGATCGCTGGACTTCGTGAAATGGCTGTGCCCAGAATGCAAAGGTCCACCGTGAATCCCCTGCCGGGAGGTCAGAACAAGAAATCCTCGTTCCGGGTGAGCAAGAACGCCTGGCTGGAGTACGAGTCCCATGAAACCATGGTCGGCATGCTAAGGGATATAAGGGAAGCCACCGGTTTGGATACCACTTTCTGCGAGCAGCTCCAGGTGGCCAACTACGGAGTGGGCGGTCACTATGAGCCGCACTGGGACTTCTTTCGGGACCCCGATCACTACCCGGCGGAGGAGGGCAACCGCATGGCCACAGCCATCTTTTATGTAAGCCGGAATTAGCCTAATCCTTTGTATGATTTACTGAAAGTAATTATTTCAGCTCTCCGAGGTGGAGCAGGGTGGGGCCACTGCCTTTCCCTTCCTCGACTTTGCAGTGAAGCCGCAGCTGGGCAATGTCCTTTTCTGGTATAATCTGCACAGGTCCCTGGACATGGACTACCGCACCAAGCATGCCGGCTGTCCGGTGCTCAAAGGCAGCAAGTGGAGTAAGTGGTTCAGGGAAGGGATTATTGGGTTATTAGTATTGTCTTCTTTGGAAGCAGTTTAGCTGATTATTAATGTCTTTATATTTAGTCATAATTTATTTATTTTCTTGAAGCAGGAAAGCCCAAGCAATTCTAACTTTTGTCTATGAAATTTAACTTAAATTCTTCATCATTGCCAATTTCTACAGTTAATTCATTCTGTATGATGACCTATAAAATGAAAGATTTACTTCACAATTTAAGTAGATTTTAAAATCACAGATAAGTTAAGATAATTTTCCCTTCCCACCAATTCGTTTAAGGCTTCTCAGTCGAACTGCTTTTAATTTAATTGTCAATTACCGAGTGACGCGAATTAATCCCTCGTGTCATCTCCACCTTCTGTCTGGTTAAATCTCTGCAATTAACGTAATTATTTGGCCTGATCTTTGCAGTTGGCAACGTTTGGATCCACGAGGTGACGCAGACCTTTGCGCGACCCTGCGACGTTTTCCGGGATCACGAGGTCTCGCTGGAGTATGAGATAATTAAATAAAAATTGTGATATTTTCAAGATACTTTTCCGAGTCTATTTTATTTGGTTGTGTGTTTTTGGTGCCTTTGTTTTTAAGTAGAAGAATATATATCAAAGATATAAAGAACAATAAAAACGGTTATTAAATAACAGATTTTATCTGTTTAGTCCTTAAAGAAAAAACCCTTACTTGTTGTTTTTTATTATTATTAAAACAGGTTTTTTTAATAGAAAACATTTCAAATTTCGATATTTTTAAAGTAATATATTTTCTTATTGAATATTAAATATAAGGAAATATAGAAACTAAGGAAACTTATTAAAATAAAAATAAATTATGCTTGAATGGGTTTAAGACTTAAAGAACGATATGCAAAATTTTTAATCATATAACTATAAATATGGTAATGTTTGATGTATTAAAATTATAAATATTTAAAAAATACAGAATTTAAATTTAAGATATTGATATTTTATAGAAGCGATCTATGTATATATAGTCTGTCTTCCACAATTTTCAAAATCCCAATTGTAAGAGTTTTATATAATTAAAACATTAGTTTTTTAAACAAATAATACCACCACAAATTTTTAAATTCTTTTTATAAAATTAAAATATTTATATCAAGGATTTCAACGATTTTTCGAGAATTAAACTAAACCTTAACCAAAATTATAAACTTAAATTTACTTATTTAAAAGTTGACATAGCAAACTCAGTGGGTTAACAGCTTAAGCTTTGAGTGCCTTTTGAAACTCACTCAAAGACTCAAAACAAACTCGACGCTTCGCTTTAAGATGAGCTGAAAGCCAAAAAGCCAGTTGCGTATTCATTTGCCGGCATTTCATTCATTTGCATAAACAAGTTCACGGGCAAAGTTTGAGCGGGCGATTTGAATATTTCGTGAGTTCTGTGCTTTGTGAAGTGACAACTGGTGCGAGCAGCAAAGTGAAAGTAATTAGCGGGGAAAATTCAGTCCGCCGGCTGGGAAAGTTAGTTTCATTTCGTGTTATAATGCCGGAATAATTCTAGGAATAATTCCCAGAAGCTTGGGCCAAAGTAAATGTGCATACATAAAGTGAGTTGACTATGTGAGTTTGTTGAACCCCACCTTCTCCGGTTGAGTACTCACTTTGCTGTGCCTATTCAGGCAGAACTCTGGCCCTCGAGGGCAGTTCTTTGACCAGAGATTCTGCTGGTTTTGATTTGTCCGCTAACAACTGCTCGATCGACACCCGCAGCTCTCACACGCTCCAAGCGCCTCGAGCTTTTTACTTTTTTTTTAATTTTTTCTCGAGAAGATCGCTGGCAGATCGCCGATTTGAATTCAGTTTCTAACGAATCGCGGCGGCAAGAGCAAGCAAAGCCGCGAGTCGCGATCTGAGATCCGGTGTCGTTTGTCGGTCAAGTGTGTGATGTTTTCTTTCAAGTGTGTCCTTTTTGTGGTGCTCCAGGCAGTGTCCTGTTGGGGGGAGTTCTTCAGCTCCACCTCGGGGCTGGAGAAGCTGTTCCAAACGGAGGTTGTGCTCCTGGAGGAGCTGCAGAGTTATGTGAATGGAATTTATCAACATGCAGAAGCCTTGCAGGGGTGAGAGAATTATAAAAGTGGATTGCATTTAAATAAAGATATTTGAAAAATAAATTAAGGATTTAATGAAAATAACAGAGTTGAAAATATCTCTTTGAAATATTAATAATAAATAAATAAAGAGCAAAATAAAATAAAAAAAACTAATTTAAAAGTATTACTGGGAACTTTTCAATTTTCTTTTTTTTTTTTCCTTCTTTATAATTAATTTTCTTTATATTAATATTATTTTAAAATACTTGTTATCTTTGCTGAATTCTAAAAATACTTTCTTTCTGTACTTCAAACCTGCAAAGTTCTAATGCAAATATTAACGAAGAAAAAATAAGCTACAACTGGCAAATTAGTGGCTAATATTATCAGTATTTAAAAATGGCAAGCTGGCAAAATTAATAAATCTTAAAACAGGTTCTAAAATAATGTTAAATATAAGGTGAATAAACACATAAAAGAAAGAACAACACAGAAGAAATTCCGATATGAATGAAACACAAACTTAAACAATAAAATTCCAATTAATATAAACTAAAGTCTGGTTTTCGGCTAAAGCCAGATGTCTGACAGTTAGAACCCAGATAAAAATGAAAAGTTTAAGTGGTTCTGACCAGGCCTACTAATCCCTAAGGCCTATGGCCAAGCTTAATAAGATGCAAATGAGATTCGCATTGGAATGCCAATAAATTTCCCATTGGCAAATATTTTTTTCAATTGTCTGTCCGTCAGTCAAACCAAAAACAATACGAAAGCAATTGACAGATGTCGCCGTGGCATCCGAATATGAATTTTTCATATCAAATGCGTGGATGCGCCCACGTTAGTTGTGGCAAATAATTGCCAGCTCGGTGGGCGCTTGTTTATATTTTTTATTTTTGACTAATGAAAGTGTGGGGGAGATGGCATCGAGAGATTAAATTCTAGTTAACTTCAGTTGGCTTTTATTACAATTATGCAGATTTCTGAATGTCTCCCTTAGTTACCTGACCGGTTGCAGCCACCATAAAAGTGAATGGCGAACGGACTTTTTTATTGCTGCCCAGCGATTTGTCGCCGATTGTGGCTGTGTTAATTCCCCAACAGATGCCATTTGTTTTGGTCTTGGCTGCGATGCAATTTATTTTATGAGCCGCTAATTTCTCCTTTTTCTGGACTTGATTTATTCGCGCCGGTTATTATACTAATTAATGGCTCCTATAAAGCACAAATCGTTGGCAACATTTGGCGGCGTTTCCTAAGTTTGCATTTCATTATCTGTGACAATCGATTGCTACCACCGTCCGATATCGCCTTTCGGGATCTTCTAATCGACGACGTTTGGCAGGCGGGTTATTTTTTTGTTTTTACCCAGCCATAAGTGTCATCGACTTGGCGGTTTCTAGAATTCTAAAATATGGTGCAATCATCGCCGCAGATATGTATATTGTTTTTGATATTAAACAGTATTTTGTTTATCATGCGCACTCGGCAAACCGGATCGTTCGGTCTCTAATACTATATAAAAACCGTTAACCGAATTGTAAAGTATATAATTTATACCGACCTGAACCTGAGTCATTCGCCGGCGGGAACGGGTCTGCTCTTTTAAGGCCGTGTAAGAAACAATTGAGTGTCTACGGGAGGCTCCTCTAAAAAGAAATAATGTAGATTTATTGGCAACAATTGCTGGCACTCAATCATTGGCACCATAAAATCGCAGACAAAAGAGTTGAGCTGAAATTAGCAGGGTCTCGCTTCTAGATTCGGATTATGGCTACGCTCCCGAACTTAATGACTTCTAAATGAGCTGCAATGCAGGCGACAGGCGTGAAAATAAATGCGTTAATTATACAAAACAGGTAACCCGTCGATACCCCAATGTTTTAAATACATTCCTGGGTATTTTTTAATTTTTATCACAATTTATTCCACCATAATTCTGAAAAATGATCCCAATCAGCAGGTGTTTTAGGCCAAAAGGCACTGGGGATAAAGTTTGAATTTTGTTTAATTTTCTAAGAGAGTTCATCATTAAATCACATTCTTATATAAAAATATATAAAAAAAAAAACCATTAAGCTGCATTACTCTGCAATTTTTTTTAGAAACCTTCTTAAATTTTGTCAAGTGTACCTTAATTTATAACCTGCTTGCCATAAATATTAAAAGCTGCACACTCGCTAGACAAATGTTGGCGACCAACCCCCTTAATTCGTGGTGTTGCTAATAATTTGTCTTTAAATTTGTCGTTTTCAAGAGATTCCATTAATCGATCTCCCTTTCATTCTGTATGAGTAGTAAAAACTAATTTTAGTTGGACCAAACTAACCACTGTAATATATGCAAAACCCCTTAGCTATGCTGGTTTGCTTGGTGAAGATGAGTCTGATTAATGAGAACTCTGTTTACTTATGATCTTAGCGAGATCGATGCGATCCGTGTGGAGCATCAGAGTGCCGCCGATGGAATCGATGACTACCTCAACAATCCGGTGAACGCGTTCCGCCTGATTAAGCGCCTCCACAGCGACTGGGAGACCTTCGAGAGCAGCGTTGCCTCGGATACGAGCAGAGCAGGTCAGCAGATTTTCGATTTTTGTAATAGAAAATTAATTATAAATTCATTAATTATATTTTGTAGACTACCTGGAAGCCATGGCTGGCCACAGGGCGAACCTGAGCTTCCCCTCAGGCGATGACTTTGTGGGCTCCGCCATCGCCTTGACCCGACTCCAGCAAACCTACCAGCTGGATGTGGCGGAGCTGGCCAGTGGCATTCTGAATGGCGTTAAATACGGGTGAGAATCGGTAGATCTATAAAATCTTTCTAATCTCTTTAAAAGGTGAAATAATAAAATCAATTTATAATTTAAATACAAAACAGAATGGCGCAAAATGTATCACCCAAATAGCCAATAAACCTGGCCACGACCACTTAACCCATATAATATTGTCGACTTAATGGAACACCAGATAAAGTCATTAAAATCCTATAAACGAAATATAAAACAAATAAAAACATGTTTTTTTTTTCATAGAATGAATTATTCTGCGACTAACCTTATTCATAAAATTGTCACAACATTGTGTGAAAATGACTTGAGCAAGTACTAATAGTTAATTAGTAAACTTATGTCTTAACAAAGCCATAATAAACTTTTTGCTTCCGGTTGCCAAGTAGTAATGTGAATTTTTAGTTTTCAAAAATTTAAATGAAAGTGAAGAGACAAAAGTTTAAGGGGAAGTGACTTAATAAAATGATGAGTTGAGGCATTGTTTGTTTTATTTACTAATGAAATTCAGCCGCAATGTTTTGCTGTTATGATTACACAAGTGGTTTATTGAATATTAATCTCTAAGCATTGAAACTCTGTGTATTTAATCCACTTATGGCAGCTTTCTTTTACAAAATCAATAGGATTTAATCATATCACTTTGTTATTTAGTTTTTACTTACCTTAACTTAATCAAAATTGAAACTCTGTTGAACTTAACGCTTGCTCGTTTTCCGTTTCCGGCTACACTCTCAATTTACCTCACATAGTTATTCCAGTAATTTTCCTATTTTCAGCACCGCCATGTCCTGGCAGGATTGCTTTGTCCTGGGCCAGCACCTGTATGCCCTGAGGGACTACAACCACACAGTGCCCTGGCTGCAGCAGTCGATGCAGTTGCTCGGGGAACAGACCTATGGCCAGGAGTCTGCTTCGCTGGACTTTATGGAGGCCGTGGTGGACTACCACCGGGAGATGGGTGCCCACGAGAGTGCTCTTGGCTTGGTGAACCATGTGCTCTCCGTGGAGCCGGAGCAGAGGACTCACCTCTTAGAGACGCGTCAGCAGTTGGAGCAGCTCATCACAGATGGAGACAAGAATGGGCTCCTGCACCTCACAGCCCGGCGTCCTGGGGACTATCATGCCTCCCGGGAATTCCGACTCTACGAGCAGGTGTGTCGCGGCGAATTGAAACCCCAACCCGCTGCCCAGCGAAATCTCAGGTGCCGCCTCCGAAAAAGTCGCTCTGGTTATGTGCCCTTCAAGCTGGAGGAGCTGCATCTGGATCCACTGGTGGTGCAGCTGCATCAGGTGGTGAGTGCCGAGGAAGCGGACTTTATGCAGCGCACAGCCAGGCCGAGAATCAAGCGTTCCACGGTGTATTCCCTCAATGGCGGAGGATCCACTGCCGCCGCCTTTCGCACCAGCCAGGGGGCCTCCTTCAACTATTCGAAGAATTCGGTCACTAAGCTTCTCAGCCGGCAGGTGGGGGACCTATCAGGCCTGGACATGGACTATGCAGAGGATCTGCAGGTGGCCAACTACGGTATTGGTGGTCACTACGAGCCGCATTGGGACAGTTTCCCTGAAAATCACGTATACGACGAGGGGGACTTCAAGGGGAACCGTATAGCAACGGGCATTTACTATGTGAGTTTATTTTTGAAAAATATAAATTAAAATTAAGAGATTTTTAATTAATATTATTTTCCTTTTAGCTCTCAGATGTAGAGGCTGGTGGCGGCACTGCCTTTCCCTTCCTGCCCCTGCTGGTGACCCCGGAAAGAGGCAGCCTGCTCTTCTGGTACAATCTTCATCCCTCTGGAGACCAGGATTACCGCACCAAGCATGCCGCCTGCCCCGTTCTCCAGGGCAGCAAGTGGAGTTAGTACAAAATTTACAACTTTAAAAGATATTTCCTATAAAAATGTATCCAATAGTTGCCAACGTTTGGATACGAGAACGCCAACAGGACAGAGTCAGGCCCTGCGATCTCCAGCGTAACCATGAAATCTCATTGCATTACAGGGACTTTGACTGAAACACTAATCGAAAAACTATCACTCATTAAAGTAAGGTATTAATTTATTTAAAAAAGCATTCAAACTGAATCCCGGTAGGCCAGGGACTTGTGGCTATCGGAGGTGAGGTTGCAGGGACGCCGGAACTCCTGGTAACCCGAGTGCATCCAGATATTGCCAACTGCAAGAAGGAACACAAAGTGATAAATAAAATAAATAAAATATTTAAAAATAAAACAAAAACTAAGAATAAGTAAATCCAGATAAGCTTACTCCTTTTGGAGCCCACAATGACTGGGCAACCGGCATGCAAGGTGCGCACATCCACATCCAGGGAGCGATGCAGGTTGTGCCACATGACCAGGGCTCCCTTGACAGGCGGCAGGAACACATTCAGCTTGGTAAACACAGTATAGCCTCCTTGTTCCACATCTGAGAGCTAAAAACAGAAAAGAAATCTTAGAAAAGAAGTTTATAAATCTAGGGATTCCACTCACGTAGAACATGCTGGTGGAGATGCGATCTCCTATGTACTCCTTGGGCAGATTGACCTCAAAGTAATCCGGATGAGGCTCGTACTGCCCACCAACTCCATAGTTGGCCACCTGCATCCACTCCGCTGCGGCAATGTCCAGACCCGAAACGAATTGGATGATCCGGCTGATGGAGCCCATCACCGGACTGGTGTAGTTCAGCCACGTCTGCTGACTCACCCGGAGATCCCTCACGGTACGTGCTCCCCCAGTTCCAGCCACAGCGGATCGGATCATCTCCAGCTTGTCCGCCTCCTCGAAGATCGATAGGATCTGTTCGGTGTTTAGCATTCCGTGGTAGACATTGATGTCCGGATCCAGATGCACTGGCTCCACTTGCAGGGGTGCCAAGGTGTAGTAGGCGTGTCTTTTTCCATCGAGGAAGCACTTTAATGGGTTGCCAGTGCTCTCCTCGGGCAATCTTCTGCCCTGACACAGTCTCGTGTAGTTGGCAGACCAGGAGTGGGTCTTCTCCTTGAGATACTTTCCCGGTTCTCTGTTCTCCAGATACTTAACTGTCTGTTGGGCAGTGTGATTGGGTTGAGGTTCTACGATCCTGTTGAGCAGATTTCTGGCTTTTTTGGGATTACCCAACTCAAAGTTAGCCAATGCAGCGTACTCCCGAATGTCTGACATAAAACGAGCCTGCTGCTCCTCATCCTTCTCAGGATTTCCTCTGAGAAGGGCAAAGGCTTCCTGCAGCCACTCCAGAGAGCGTCGATATTCGCCCAGATCAAGGAGTTGTACTCCAATCTCATAGCACTCACGCCACTCCAACACGGAATCGTACATATAGCCATCGATGTCACCCTCAGCCAAGTGTGAGGTGGAAAGATTGTAGACATTCTGCAATCTGGCCAAGCCCTTGACGGCGCCCTGAAGCTCCGAGTGATCTGGATAGCCCAGGTCAGTGGTTATGGCCTCCAGAAATTGACGGAACTCTGAAGGGAAATTAAACCTTAAGTTAATTTATTTTTTTAAATAATCAGAACCCACCGTCTTTGGGCTCATTGGTGACTATGGGTTCAAAGACCACAGCATCCCAATCCTGAACCAGACGCTTGATCAACCTGAAGGCATGCAAAGGATGACCCAGATACTCATCCAGGTGTGCCTGCTCCATGGCCCACTCATGCTCCTCCTTGATTTGCTCCACATATCTGAAAGATAACCAAGATCAGGCTCTACATCTTAACGAAAAATATATATTATTACCTCATATATAATTCAAGTTGCTGCTGCTGCTGCTCCAAATACAAACGCGTGGCATTCATTAGCTCCTGTTCCACCTGCGCCAGATCCTGCATCCTATCGACCGATGAG
Source organism: Drosophila ogumai (assembly GCA_018904815.1). Classification (NCBI taxonomy): domain Eukaryota; kingdom Metazoa; phylum Arthropoda; class Insecta; order Diptera; family Drosophilidae; genus Drosophila; species Drosophila ogumai. The sequence continues at coordinate 1,162 of JAEIIJ010018810.1, read as the reverse complement.
TAGAACTCTCCCCCAACTGCTTTACTCCAAATTAGAAACGAAAAAGATGCCACAATCCAGAACCAACTTTGATGTGCCATTTCGGGCAAGGAGAGAACCGTAAACGACGGCTGACTGATGGATACTGCCTCGGGCTGAACTACCTCCCGCTTCCGAGGTGCGGATGGGGCCAAAAAGTATGATATTCCATTTAGGAACTGTCACGTATCCGAAAAAACGCTGTGCAAACAAAGATGCCAGTCGCAGGCACACACAAAGTGATGGAGACAAGTGCTGCCGCTGAGCAAACAACTCGTTCACTCTCACTGGCCTGGCCTGGCCCACACTTCGAGACATGTGCAGATGGACACTTTAATAAAATTAATTCTGGAGTTTATGGTATTTATAAAACTAAAGCAAACGAAATCATAAAGTGCCTTAAAAAACGCTCCTTTCTCAGATGGTAGATACCTTGGCATACTTTGGGTAGGTTGGAAGAAAAATCTTTAGGAAAAATCTAAGAAATTCGAAAGCTTTCCTTACTATCCATTGTTTCATAGTACAATAACCTCTAATTTTCGAATCAAATTTCCCATACCATCTGTTAGAAAAACACTTGCTTTTGCTTTACAAATTTATTTAAGAAAAACCCATTTAAAATATGGGCATAAATATATCTATGTCGCTTAGTAGGAGATGCCAGTGTTGTCGCGGATCCAGTCCAGATATCCAGTGACGCGGGTGAAGACAGCGGGGTGACCGGCCTGGCAGCCAGCTCCAGAACCGAAGGAGGTCACTCCGACCAGGCGGTTGCCGTCGTGTGTCACCAGGGGGCCACCAGAGTCACCGCCGCAGGTGGACTTGCCGCCCTCGGTGTTGATGCAGATCATGTAGTCGTGCAGGCTCCAGAAGCGGCTGCAGTCGCCCTGGGACATGATCTGGACATCCACAGCCTGGAGCCAGTCGGGCAGCGGGCTGCCGTCGTAGGTGCCGCCCCATCCGGAGGCCACAGCCCAGTAGCCGGCGTAGCTGTTGTAGCGGTCGTTGCCGCCGGGCAGCTCCACCTTGTTGACCAGGTGCCAGAAGTCCACGTGCGGAGTGCGGATCAGCGAGATGTCGTTGTGCAGGTTGCCGCTGTTGTAGTGGTGGTGCTGGATGATGTCGCCGCTTCCAACCCAGTGGG
>JAEIIJ010018807.1:0-40113 GCA_018904815.1 Drosophila ogumai | reverse complement strand
TAAATCAAATTTTAAAAAAGGGAAAAATATCGTATTTAATTTAACATTTAAACAAGAAACTTTTAATTATTACTATTATCAAAGCACCACACTAAGTTATAGGAACTCAAAACAAAGAAGAGACATTGGACATCGAACCAAGTCCATTGTCTCTTCTTTGATTTGAGTTAACAGGAATATCGATTTATCGCTACATTATAATATCGACTTAAATATCAAAGGCTCTATGGTAGAATTCAAAAGAAAACTTATTGCATTTTCATAGGTATTCTATGCTCGATTCTACCTCATATACAGTTTTTTCTTATTGTTTATCTTGTTTGTTTGTTTGTTTGTTGTTACCGCTCTTTTTTTGTTTGTTTCTTTTGTGCACTGTTGTGGTTTTTCTCGCCCTGTCTTTGCCATCTCCTTTTGGTAGGAGGGCGTGTCGCCCCGCGGGACTTGACATTTATAGCCCCGGCATTAAAAGTCAAGAGTGGCAAATGGGGGAGGAGTTTCATGGGAATTGGGGTCACACGTTCCGGTGAGGGGTCTGTACTTTAAGACCAGGCTTTGTAAGCCATAAACTCATTTACGGCTCTCTTGCAAAGCCTAAAAAGCAGATACGGGAAAGAATAATATTATGTATGATCAACGGTGATTAAATTAATTAATTGATTAGTTGCAGCCGGGGGTTACGGAGAGCTAAGCATAAGGCACTTTCAAGTTGTGAGTTGATAAAAAGTACTCTCAAAAGAATTTTCATTTCAATAAGAAGCTTTGCAGTTTTGTTCCCAAATTATATATGAATTAATTAGTCTTAGAATAACTAAGATCCCGCAAATCCATAACAACAAACTGCTAAATTCTCTTTCATAGCGAATGTATACATTTTGTAGATGAACCCTAATTACTTCATTTGACATAATTAGTTAAGGTGATATATATCTTCTTATACGCCAGTTCGTGCACTGTGTTAATTAAATCCAGAGTACGACTTTTAATTGAAATTAACCTGAGTGAAAATTGAAATTGGGCCTGCTCATTTACACAGACACATATCCGTATAGGGTTCAAATTGAAATGCATAAATCACAAAATAATCAGACATTTGCGGCCGTCGTGTATTATATAGTTATTTGTGTGTGTGTGTGTGTGTGTGTGTGGGGGTGTGTGGGGCAGAGAGATGTCAATCTCGCAGGCCAATCGACAATTGCGAATGCATTACAATTACCGAAATCTGGCAAATATTTCCTTTAACGGCAGATGGAGCCAAATCCAAACGCAAAACTTTACCGCTCGATTGCATAAATACTTAAAATCGTGTATGCACACACTGCCTCCTCGGTCGTCGCCCTCCTCGGCTCCCACGCAAATTGCACAAAATTACGAAATTGTACGCGTGTGTGGGGTGCAATGAAAATTGATTTATCACGCACACAGCATTTACGGTCACGCATCCAACATAAATTTTCATTCACTGTCTTTTCGGAAGCACTGGCTGCCGCACTGCTTTTGTTGCTATTTCCCCCGAATCCGATGTATCTGAGGAGGAGGCAGAGGTGCTGGGAAATTGTTTTGTACGCAGGATAAATTGCAATTTCATACAGAACCAACAAGGCTTTTGGCCGATCCCTAAGCCCACGGGCTTCTATAGGTGTTGACGAGGCAGCGACTTACAATGGAAATCATAACACTCTTGCAATACTTATTAATGATAGACTGCAGAATATGGGTATACATTAAAAAAATTTAAAATCTTTTAAATATTTTTGTTAATTGATCATTTTGGTGAAGTGATATTTTCTAAAACATAATTATTTTAAAAAGATTTTTAGCAATAACTTGGGGGTCTTGTCAAAGCAATTTTAAAAAACTTAATTTTTGTTTTTATAAAATTGTATACCATTGCAAATAAAAAAAAATTCAAATAAATATTTTATTTTAATTAACAGTCACTAAATATTATTTTGGGTTTACACTTGACTCCAGAAAGGCCATTCATTTCTGTATTCATATTTATGTTATTATATGCGCTCTCGAAATTTCATATTTTACGTAATTCTAAAGGTTTTAATCAATTGAAATGAAAAGAGCATTTATAAATTCTAAGAAGAAGTGAGCTTCCTAAAAGACAGGTATTTTATAGTCGGAGCCCCTGGTCATAACGTCTTGTTTGAGCCGGCCTTTAAATAACAAAAAAATGAGTATTCTAGCAAATAAAACTATTGGAAGTGGTAAATATATACATACAACTACCCTTGGCTTTTTACATACACTTATAAGAATATGTTTCTATATTTAAGAAAAATAGCCACAAGAAAAATCATGCTAATACTAATTGTTGTTTTCTTTATTTAAGAAAAATTATTTATGAATTTAAGACAAGACACCATAAATTTACTTTTCAATTTTTATTAAATATAAGGTTTTTTTTTGATTGGCTTCGCTCAGTTTCTTTTTTAATATATTTTGCACTAATTTCTCATAAAATCTTTGGCGAATTCGTATAACATAGGTACTTACCCTTAAAGTAATAAACTTTTTTCTTAAATGAACAATAAAATTTCCACAAAACTATGAACGTTTTTCTAAGTGTTAAAAAATTAACCTTTAATTTTATAAAAGTTGTTTCCAAATATCATTAAAAACCCTAGATTTGATGAGATTAATATGATTTTAGGCCAAATAACATTTGGCTGCTATCGAAATCGGTTTTGTTAAACGTGTACCCGATAACACCTTGGAAACTTTATACGGTCCCTGAAGGCATTCAATTGTTTGTTGTGCCATTCAAAATATTTCCCGTAGTGCGGCTCAAAATGCCGCATAGCTGACCCAGTGACAGGAAGTGCAGTAACAATGATGGAAATTATAATGGCACACGTTGCAGACGGGATTTGCATGCCGAAAATGCATTAGCACTTTAACAATGACAATTTGTACTACACACATATTACGACACTCGCCATGCCCAATTTATCCACAACATATACCCCACCGATTACCATCCAGAATTCAGTTTTGAATTCTCACAGGCGGATATTAGATTACAGATCCGCAATAATTATAGCTTCCTCGGCAAACGCACTGCGATTGATATTCGCATATGTACAGATATTTGAATGACTGGGAATTAAATGATTGATTCATTGGCGGCGCTTAAATTGAAAGTTAAACTAACTTATCAGAGCTGAGTGCATGGCTAAATTAAGTACACGTCACTTGATACCCTTCGATGGGCACTTTTTGCCGGCTTTACTCTCGGCGAATGTCTCCCCAGACACCACTAAACAAATTAGCGCTAATTTAATGACAGACATTACCGCCCCTTTGTCGCCGTCTGGCTGGATTTATAGGTTTCCATAATAGATGACAGCAGGTTCGGTTCCCTTTTCCACAGCCTCAAGGCGAGTCCAACGCGAGGCAATGTGGCGCCCATAAATTCCATTTGATTTTCCTCCAAGACTGCCAGCCTGCAATGTCAGCACCAACTGTTGCGTGGGCGTGGCATGCTGTTGAATGGCAATGATGGTGACGATAATAAACTTGTCCAGAAGAATTTTCGATGCGAAATGTAAGAACAGCTGGCGGAAATTTAAATTTAAAGGTTGCCAACGAAGGAAGCTCTGAAAAAATAAAGAAAGAGAAAATGAAATGATAAAAGATGTGTATAATCAGTTTTCCCATTTTCCATCATATTTAACATAATAATGACTTTTTGGGTAAATTTCGTACCCTTTTCATCGATTCTCAATGAGCTTGGGTTCAAAATCAAAAACCAATTACTTCAGGCAGATTTGCTTTTGTCAGCCATAAATGAGCAACAAACTGAAAATAGCCGTAACTATTTTGATATTCGGTCTACTAACAGTCAATAATTGCAGACTGGCAGCCGCTTCAATGTCGAATTGGGGATTGTGTTCAGTCACAAGGCAGAATATTCAGGAGCCCAACGAATTCGGCCCGCCCAAAAACTCCAGCGCATCCCCCGGCTTGTAAATAATAAATCTGTTGCAATTCTTCGGACAGACAGCCAGTGGGGCAACGTTCCGAGACAGGCTGACTGCATTTTAGATGCTGCTGCTCTGCTCTGGATGCCCTGGATGCCCTGGATGCCCCGGCTGATGTTCTACTTAAAAATCGTGACTGGGCTACTGTATTCATACATTTGACATGCATATATTAAACTTTGCTCTGCAGCGGGAAATTTAATAACAACGGGAGGGGCGAAAATTGAAATGCTGCTAACTTTGAATGCGGAATATTATTATTTTGGGTAAAATACCCAAAACCATACGAGAGCGAGAACGGAAAATATAGAAGTTTTTGAAAGCATTTTTTGCACAGGTGTGCACAAAAATTTTTCGCACCTTTTCAGTTGCTTTGGCAGTTCCTTAGTTGGGCAGAGAGTTTTGCTGCTCAGCTGACAGGGCGAAACCATCCACAAATTTATATTTGTTTGCCGCCTCTCCTGTCGCTGCCCCTGCCGTTGTTGTACATAAGTTGTGCTTCCTTCCCCTTTCAGGCAAACTTTTTGCATACAACTAATGTGCACTTCCGCTTTTTGTACGCGCCATTTTCTTTGCAGCATCCTTACCACTGGAAGTGGGGAAGGACCACTATTCGCCGAAGGACCGAAAAATATGCGTTGTGTACGATATTATTTTGTGCTTCGAACTTTTGTTCGCCACGAAAGGTATGGCGGAAGTGCCGGATGAGTGCAGGGATGCATGTATTTATTGGCAAAGTTTGCAATGCCCTGGAGGGGATATATATTGGGCTGGCCCAGCAAGGAGTTGAAATTGTTGGAGGAGCAATTTAAGTGACTGGAGAGGTACACAACAATTATAGCAATAATCTATACAAAATTTACATTAATTTTTCACTCCATTCAAACTATTCTGTGCCAAAATATTGAGGCATAAATTCACTTTTGAGGATATTTATTCTAACCCACAATCAGAAAGCGAGTTAGTCTGCTGGATTTTTCCCAGGAGTGTGTTCAGCCAGGAGTGCCGCTCCGCAAAAAAAACCCAACAAACAGACCATCTCTTATATCTGCCCCCATATCTCCGTCCCCGACTGGCAATGTTAAACAAAACAATCAGGACACTCCGAGCTCCGACTGTTTTCTCAATGGGGAATGGACTCCTCTCTCTGTGTGGTTAGTCAATAAAAATACTGCCCAAATGGAATTAACACGCACTCGACCAGATCACCAGCTGCTGCAAAACGAATCTCAGCTTTGCATTCCGCTGCCACGCCCACAGACCACCGGGCACCAGGCATTGGGCACCGACTGGTGCAGCTCCTCTGCATTGTCACAAAACACTTTGTCTCACTTAATTTTTTGTACTTCTATTTTTTCGGTTTTTTCTTTTTATTTCTGCTCTGGCTTTCCTTTGCTCCGCTCCTTTTTCGTCTGTTGCCGTTCGGTTTTACTGCCTGCTGTTGCGATGCGGCAAACAATTTCAATTTAAATTGCCAGCTTTGCTTACCTTTTTGCCATGCTCTGGGCACACTTATCAGTGTCAATAAAAGTCCAGGGGGACAACACCGGCAAAAGGAACTGGTCGAAATGAAAGCCCAAGGAAGCGGGCATTGGCAAAGACAGATGTGACGCATCAAGCGGCGCCAGAAAAAATGTCCGTCGCAGCGGATAGATGATGGTGTGGATTCTGATATTCCGCCAAGCCTGCCACATGAATGCCGCCCCAACAGGAGCTTAAAGTGACCAAAGGCGAATGTGCAGCAGACCTGGAGAGCGTCTGGTTAGGCCAGTGATTGAAGTTAATGGAAGAGACGATGTGGACATACATAGGTAGCAAATAGACAATGACTATAGATCATTATGACTTGAAAATGTATTGTGAGATACGATAAAGGACTTTCAGAATCCTTTTTGCACTTAGTTAAGAAGGGGAATTTACATCTAAAGTATTTTATTTATTTATTTATTCATTACATGCTAACAAATAGTTCTAAACTAAATGCTAACTTAGGGTTAAGAGCCATAGCAGCTAGGGCCTTTGCTTCCAGATACATATATCGTGGATAAAACAAAATCAATGCCTGTAATAATCTGCAATAATTTGTTTATCTCTATTAATTTGCCAAAACAACATGAAGCCAGCTTCATGTGGTTACGATAACTTTGTTGAGACTGCAGACGACTTGGGAACAAAGCCAAAGTCCCGTCCCCAAGGCGAAAAGTATCTTTTGCCACTGTGTTAATCCCACCGTTTCTTGTTCACGGCTGGCAATGAAATAAAAACCCGTATTATAGCCCAGCTAATAATTGCAGAGACAAGTAGCCCATTGAGGGGGCAAGTGAAGAAGGAGTACTATGTGGGGTAATCTGGCTAGATGTCTTGACACACATGAGGGGGGTCGTGTTTATTTGCTCGGCATGGTGTCGCTTAATTAAACAGGAAATGACTTGGCCAACAAAGGCTGAGAAGTTAGTGGAGGCGAGGATGCGAAAGCCAAATATTAACATATGATTTATGAAATGGGAAAATTTCATTTATGGGAAGAAAAACAGGAAAGCAAAAATAAACTAAATTGCTTTTCTTGATTAAAATGAATGATAGGAATCTATACATAACTACTTGTAAACTAAATTTTCCATTAAATTTCAAAATATTTTATTTAAAGAAATATAGGGGAAAAAAAGGAAAGGGAAAGTTATCGTTTTAAACCTAACTGAAATACGAGGCATTAAAATTCTTTAAAAAAAGTATTCTTAAAAACGGCAATGCAAATTGGTTAAGGGGCCATTTTGCTGTCTGAGTGCCAATCGTTATGTTGGCCACCAAGACTCCTTTTTTTCTTCCCTCCGAGCATTTTCCCTTTTTCCAAACATCGCCTTTGGAAAAAAATACAGTCGGCGGCTTAAACTGTGGACAGTTGGTCCTTGTAACCATTCATTTTCATCATTTTTTCCTGTTTCCATAAAAGCAATATTAAAGGAAGAAGTGCAAATATTTAAAAGTAAATATGAAAACCGGACGATGGCAATATGAAAACGGGTTTGTCATATTTAAAAAAAAAAACGAGTGGAAAATTAATAACTATTGTCAAATAAAAAGAGGAACTACATAAAATGACCGTTATTAAATTGAAAATAAAAGAAAGAGTGTTTCTTAATAACAAGTATTTAAATATTACCGATTATTACACATTTAATAACTGAACTGGAAAGTATCTAGTGCGAATATATTTATAACTTTCAGAAACTTAAACAATAATACAAAAAAAATGTATTTAAAAAATCCTAATTAAACATTAACCCAGACTCCGAACATTTTGAAATATAATTAGAAGTTATTGTGTAATTCCTTAAACATTTTCTTTTCTTCCACAACCTTGTAACCCTTGCGAAAACAGTTGCATTTGAGTGTTGAATGTTTTTCCCCCATAACGAAGAAAACCCAGTAACAACCTCATTTTCAGCACAATTTTCACATTGCAACACAAATTAATTTCCTTTGAGATTTGACTTCTGCGCAACTTTATCGAGTGTCCTGTGAGTCGGCGAGTTGGCGTCCTTGCTGCAGTAACGTTTATGTATATTGTTCCCCCAACTGCCCTCAACGACGGCCCCCGAAAAACCCGAAAGGTCGCAAAAGTATGAAATGTCACTTTACAGTTAAAATGTCCAGAAAATTATCAAGTTTAACGTTGTGTTGCTGGCTCGTCCTGCAGTGAGAGATAGGAAATATAGTTGCCCAGTTTACATGCTTGGTTGGGCTTCTCCTGCCGCAGACGGCAACTTATAATGAAGTCCTCCAGGACGAGGCACTCTGAGAATCTCCCTCTCTCTCTCAGTTATTTTAATGCAATTATCTTACCAATTGTAAGTATAAGTGTGTCTGCGGGGGAGGTGGCCTCCACAGAAAGCAGTTTTTTTAAATATGTTTTTGGTGGTAAAAAAATCCCTGATAACAAGCAGTAAAAAAACTTTTAATTAGCCACACAAGTTAATAACGCACATACGCAGCGTTGAACCAACGAGTATCTCGGAATTATATGTAGTGCAAGTCAATGGAAATGGATCAAGGTTTACAAAATAATAAATTCAATAATATCCTAAAGATATTAAAAAATAAATATAAATGTTTTTTCTTTTTAAATTAAAAAAATGTTTTATTCTATAGAAGAACAAAAGTGCCGTTTTCTAAAGATATGTCTTAGTAATTAAACAAAATTTTATATACCATTTTATCTTATGAATCATTCTTGATAAATTAGTATATTAAATCCTTCATTTTAGCTGCACATGTCCGACCTTTCCTTATAAAAAAATTTATATATTTATTATTCCACTTATAAAGTGTATATGATTGCCTAACTTTTGAAAATTTGATTCAACTCCGGCCCTTAATTATATACATTTAACATCATGCATATGTATGTGCCGACAGTAGCCAGGAGAAATGTATTTCGACATCCTCCTCTCTGGCATCCTCTCGGCATAAGGACAATCTCACCGGATCTTCCTCTTCCTGTTGGCGCAGTTTTGCTTACAAGTTCAACTCCTGTAAATATGCTACGTGTGGCAAACGAACCTACAAACAAAAGTTGCTCTTGGCTCTGGTATTCAACCGACATAATCATATATATAAATATTATTTTTGTTTTACATGTGTGACGCTCTGTTTGTGTTTGTCAGCCTGCTTATGATTCTTGTAATTTAGAATTTGTTTCGCTGTTTGTGCTTTAGTTCTTAATTATAAAAGTTTGGTTGTACCTGTCAGAGTTACGAAAGTGCCTGGTTGTTGAATCAGAGCTAAACATGTGAGCATAATTTATAAATGTAATGTAATGTACAAAATAAAAAAATAACTAACCTCTACATTTAACTAATTCTTTTGATGTTAATAAAAGATTTAAAAATATAAATACTAATAAAATACATCTAATGATTCAGTTGTTTGTTGTCATAAAAATGTTTGGCCATGTAATTCTGTAGTTTTGTTTTTGTAATAAAACGAATAAAACAAATTTTTAATAACATTCTGCTAAAGTTAAACAAAAAAATAAAGCTCGCAATGTTAGGATTTATCAAAAAAAGCTTTTCTTTTACATTAAAGTGTAAAATACTAAAATATATGGATATATATTCGAAAGCTGGGGTACAAATTTGAAAAATTGTTTTATTATGTTTCGGAATTGATAAATTTAATACGATTTACTTAAAAACATAATATGTTTATAATGTTGTTAAAATAGATCTTTATCTCAAACTGCTTGCTTTAAATGTATTATTTTATTTATTATTTTCTCTGCTTTTAAAATACAATTTTCAATTTCGAAATAACCAAATACATATATTTCTTAATAGTAATTTAACTTTACAATACTTTTAAAAATATGAAATTCTGTGTAACACATTTTAGTTGTATTTATAATATGATTATTAATTATGATTTTTGTAACGTTAGTTTCCTAATTGCAATTAGTAAATAAATATCCTAAAAAACGCCCCAGTTATCGGTGCTGAAGAAATACCAAAAATTACACCAACAGGCAACGGGGGCCGCCGAGATCTCACCAATCTGACAGTTCTCGGCTGATCGTTGGCGTGGTTTGGTTTGGTTCGGTTCGGCGCCGCAGCGTTCTGCCAGCCATCGCGCAACGCGCCCGTGTGTGTTCAGATTTATTTTTAAGCTATATGCAGAAAATACATTTTCTGCGCGGGCGAAGGAAAAATTACGTTTTCGGGGTCTTTTCCTATTTCTTGTCGGTGTTCTCCTAACGTAGAGCCTTAATAACCATAATTTTACAGTGCAAAGTAAAGGTAAATCGAGTTAAAGTGCCCGAAAAACATATATATTGAAAATGTATATGTATCAAGTGTGAAATAAATCTATACTACATGCTGCGAGGTGGCACACTTTGCTCAGCTAGATATAAAAATAAATACAAATGTCAGTGCATAAAGTAGTCAAGTTAAGTTAACAAGTTTACAACCCAATACAGCGACGCAGAATCAGTAACCGTTTAAAAAGAAAAGCTAAGATCGGCGGAAAGTGAAAAATATCCCGGCCAAGTAAAAAATATGTACTAGCTAGAGAAGATATCTCCCAAAAAGTTTAAAAATACCACCGCCACGTATGCTGACTGCTGCCTTTGCCTCTTGGCTCGGATTTTCGGAACGCACGACCGCCCCTCAGCAGATAAAAGTCGCGGCGTGTCTTTATTGTTGCCACGCGAGGGAAGCGCCGAGGGATCAGCGTGTAAGTGAAATGTTCAACAAGCAGCCCCGCAATTAACTAGATCAAGTGTATACTATATATGCATCGATTTAGCTGTCTAAAAATAACTATTTAAAGCGTTCCATGCCGCCGAGGCATTTGCATGGCATATTTCGCCCGAGTGCTAGAGGATAAACGATTTTTGATTCGGGGCAATACCATTTGACTAAACTTAATTTCTCTGTCTTGAATTGGGGCTACAACTGAAAAAACATCGGCCGATCCAACTACGTATGCTTGATCTAAAATTAGACGGGCGAAACGTCTTCTGGCCCAACGAAAATGACCGACGAACTGCCCCCGAATGTCGATCACACACTATACACCGGAAAAAAAGTTGAGATTTAGTATGCCACTAAAAACTACTTAGCCAAAAAATTAATTAAGCTAAGCCTGAATTGTTATTGGGCTTAAATTAAACTTCTCGAAACCGTATAATAACTTTACTTTAATTATTTTAATGCTATTTCAAATTTAGTAAAACGTTTTTTTCGGTGTATCTATACCCCCTGAGCATCAGCTATCATTCTCTGACGTTTTTCTGTTGTTTCAAAAAATACTTGCCGCACATTTCTCGTTGGACACTATAAAAACTAATTTTGCTGATGCCGCGGGCTTTATGTTCGTGGTCCTAAGTAATCAAAAGAATTTATGGGTTAAGTCTATATATAAAAATAATGCAAGGATGTACTGATTATTTCAAGTGCATTTGTAATTAGAAAGCAAATATTAAATCTCAAAACAGATTCCCATTATCACATGAAATCAAAATCCAATTGGGTCATTCCATTGCCTTCAATTGTTTATAAAACAAAAAATCACATGGGTACCTGGGGAAAATTGTGCACAAAAATAAACAAATAATAAAGACGTGATCAAATGGTATGGTATTTATATGAGAAAAATTCAAAAACACTGTGTTCAGGGAAGATTTAAGACACATTCCAAAAACTAATTGGTTGACTGAAATGTATTCAAATTGAATCACAATTTGTGAACATTTATTTCCATGACACGCTGAGGAATACCAACAAATCACCGAGCTCCTTTCAGCCGGAAATATATCATTAGGAAAATTGTATAGCTCATCGGCAAACACACCCGAAGCAAACAGAAATTATATTATAAATTTTGATATATCGGCGAGCGTCAGAAAATATTTCGCGATGACTCAGGCAGCCGCTGTGTAAGTGAAGTTCAGTCGGAAAAAGGAAAGTCGGCGGGGGAAAATGCCCAATTTTATCATTTGACGTCTTTTTTTCTCTCAGGGCTTTTCTCTCGTTGAGAGAGAGAAAGCGAGAGGTTTGATCTCTCTTCAAATGTCAAAAATGTTGCATGTGCGCATGCGTTCACCAACAACAGCTGTTTGACAACAAATGCGAGTGCAAGCGAGATAAAGAGATGGAAAGTCGGGAAACTCTCGCGATCTATTCATAAATGTTTGTGGAGGCCTCTGGTGAAAATGTATGTGGTTAAAAAGAGAGCAAATAAATAATACTACTACTCGTAGTAAGTAAAACATAAAGGTTTGGTTCCTGCTTTTCATTCCCCGGCGCATTTACGTTCCGATTTCGAATTGTTTGTAAACAAAACGGTTTTTTATAGTAAAACTTGTACTTTTTTTGTTTTAACAAGATTTCAATTCAAATTTGTTATGACTACATTTTTAGGTAAGTTTCCGGGGTAATATTTATTATTATTACCTTTGTTTATTATTTAAAGGAGTTGATAACATTTTCGTCAACTCTTTGCATTTTTCGCTAGAGTATTTCTATTATTTTTATTCTATTTATTTATTGAAATTCATTTGGGAATTTAAATAATTTTAAATTAAATATTTGAAACTCCAAACTTAATACTTTTTAAGTACATCAGATTAATTTTTATTGTTCGAAAGTAAGAATTATATTCATTTAATATTTGGTCTAAGCTAAATTAATAAAGTAAATTGGCAATATTCGGAATATCCCGAGAGTTGTTAATTTATTTAAAATTAAACATGTATTGTATAAATGTGTAAATTTGAAGTATCATTAAAGGCGTAAAGTCATAGTTTTTATTTATAAATTAATTCATTCAAGTTAACTTATTGTTATTTAATAAATTAAAGAGTTATTCTTTCGTATTTCAATACATTCATTAAAAATAAAACTTAGTTGTAGATGCAAATAGAGTATCTACTCTATTTGCATTGCTCCTATTATTTAGTGAGAGAAATTTACATTTTGAAATATTGAAACACACCAAAAGGTCGCCAAACCCGATGTCACAACCTCTGGAGGATACCCGACGCACACCCCAAATCGAAAAGCAAGCTCTGCACCCGTAAGCTTTCCTCAAAAGCGGTTGCTTTCGGGAAAAGCTGAATTTTCCTGCACAGTGTGCTTTTGTTGCTGATTCCTGAAACTCGTTCACGTTGCTGGGGTGTCGCGTGTGAAAAATACAATAAAATACAACGCAGGAAAACCTGAAAAACCGGAGTCCCACAACGGCAATTGTAAAGTCGAATGCTAAAGTCTAAGGCCAAAGGACTGATCGCAAATTAGAATCGAATAAGTGCAGGTTACTTTCACTTTCCTCGCCGTGGTGGACCTTATAAATTTTTCACACACTCACATGTGTTGGTGCGCAGTGGCCTGGTGCGAGTGTGTGTGTGTTGGCCTGTGTTTGAAGGCTATTACATATGCGTGGGTAGGTCAATCGGTCAGCTTGACTGCCTGACTGCCTGACTGCCTGACGGCCTGACCGACTGCCAGACGTGACTTCGGTCAAAACTAGTGGAAAACTCGTAGAGTTAATGTAATTAATACAGGGCGCAGAACATTTCCCAGGCGGGCCATCAAAGGCCAGTGAGCAAATTAGTAGTAGTGCCAAAAGCGCGCTCTTGACCTCATTTTCCTGCCAGGCGTTTTGGTGAGACTTCCACGGAAAACACCGGCTTTTCCTCCACTTAAGGCCACACATTAATCAAGCCCTGTCATTTTTCGGGAAAAAAACCTATTGTGCACATTTGGCATTTGGTTTTCAGTAACAAAATAAAAAGAAAATAATTTTGTGGCTTTTCTGGCACCTTGGTGAAAGTTTGATTTGTTTGCTGCAAAAGGCTTAAAGCTCGTCTGCAAAAGGAGCTTGCTGGCAGGAGAGCAAAAAGGAGAGAAAGTGGCTCTCTCTTGGCCATAGCTGAGTTGACAGTTTGGGGAAAATGCGACAACAAATGGAAAATGTAAACATTGCGCGTGTTTTTGTTTAGATTCTCGCTCTTACTCTCTCTCTCTCTCTCTCTGTGTGTGTGTTACTAGGTTATGGATACTATATATAGGAAATTCAATGATAAGTTATCAGCGCTAATGAAAATTCGTGGCCTGTTCACTCAAACGGAATTAAGGAAAATCCAATAAAGTGCGCTGAGAGCAACAGTTGCCTAAAAATAAGTCCTACAAGCAAACCATTACTGGGAATCTACACAACTCAACCGACTACCGAATAAAACACAATGCCAAATTTTTATAAACCGTCGCTTTAAACTCGTCCAATTAAATACAACAAAAAACATATAGTTTAAGCCATCACCGTCGATGTTCTACACCCTTCCCAAACACAACAACAAAAAGCTTTCCCCGTGAGATATATACTTACATACATAAGTGTGTCCGCGTGACGACTGGGACCAAACACACCTGTTGATGCCATACCTTTTACCACTTTGCGTTTTCGGCACTTGGCAATCACTTTTATCCAACAAAAGCGTATTTCTCAAAAAATTTTCGAAGAGAGGCAAATAAAATTGTGCGTCCGAATGAAAAATCAAATATGAATACAGGTAAAAAGGCAATTTAAACGTTTTCCCTATCTGCCATATATGTTTGTGGTCTATGAGTATTTATTCTTTTCCATTTACATTTTCGTTTAATTAAGTGAGTTCAGTGTCTGGTTATCACTGGCGTATACGTAATATTTTTGAAACAAGTGTTCGTATTTTTGTGTACCTAATATTTTAGATAAAAGTAAACAAATAGGAGGTTTAACTATAATTTACGCTGTGAACTCATAAAATGCATATTCATGTTTAGATATAAACCATGTGTTTTTGTGAAAAATTACGTATACGCAATCCAAGTAATTCAAAACAGTAAATTTTGAAGAAAACTTTTAAATTTGAACTTAAAATCGAAAGACAGCTTATCATCAACATGGTTAAACTATATTAATTTTAACTCCGTCGTTTTATTTCAAGTAAATAGCAACGATCTCAGAATATTTTGTTAACTTTCATAATTTTTTGTTTGAATTTCTTATTTAAATAAGTGCAGATCTTTGGCAATTGTAGCCACAACTCACAATTTTTTTCATACCAAACATCGAAATCTTATTTGATTGTTATTATTGGGCTAATAACCTAACATCTTCCCACCCTCTGTGCCGCTAATTAACGTCGTCATAATCATTAAAATCCAAAAAGGAGACCGTAAGGAGCAAGCCCCATTGACACCGCAACAATCGCCGACGCAGCCGGAGCAGCAACAGCCAATTACCAGACACGATGCCTTGGACAGTTCTAGTTCCACCACTAAGCTAAATCATAAATTCAATAACGATAAGGATAAGGATAATAAGTCTAGCGATAAGAGAAGGGAGTCCGGCCGAGATTTACTGCCAACGGCCAGTGTTGTCATCGTTGATGAATCATGCGCGCCGACGAGGGCCCAGGAGTCGAGCTCGATCTCAAGGAGCGGGAGCTCCACCACCACCTCCTCCTCGCAGCGACGCCGCCAATTGCAATTCCAGAGACAAAAGGAGGCCAAACTTTATGACCGCGGTGGCGGAGCCGGAGATGAGGCGTCGACCTCAGCTTCGGCCACGGCCACGGCCGCAGCCTCCAATCCCCCGCCCATGGGCGGCGGAGAGCTCGTGAACTGTATAGCCTACGATGACAACACCCTGGTCATAGAGCGCAAGCCCTCGCCCACCTCCCCGTCCACCTCGCGCCGCTATCTGAAGGCCGAGACGCCGACGCGCGGCAGTAGGAAGTACAATCGCAAGTCATCGTCGCCCAAGAGTGACCTGGAGGTGGTGGTCGTTAGGCCGGAGCACCACCACCAGCATCGATCGCCCACGATAACGCTGCCGGTGCCCGCGGCAACGTCGGCACTGACCACATCGGCGTCCGCGGGCACAACGCCCACGGGAGCGGGTCTGGGAGCCGGACTGGGAACTGCGACGGGCACGGTCCTGCAACAAAGGTACATGCAGCTCCAGCTGGAGCACGAAAAGAAATACATTTTCCAAGCCATGCAAGAGTTCGATTTAATGGAACAAACTAGGCGGTCTAGGGCATAGTAAGTCGGAACGAGACCCCACAATTAACTATCGTACTCGTACTCGTACTCGTACTCCTATCGTGCCTAAATGTTGTCCCTAGCTGTCAAGTGTCTTGTGTTTGTCCCCACGTTCTCTGGCTGCCTTGGTGTGAAAATGAAATCGCATGCGAAACAAAGAATTAATGTTCGAGATGTGGGTGTTTTTAGGGCAATTGGGAAGGTTTTCGTAGCATATCATTAAGGTTTGAAACTCGAAATAAATCGTTAAAAATTAATGGTCAAGTTTTTTTGCTTTTTCATAGTCAAGAATAAATTATTTTTATTATTTTATAATTGTTAAATTTATTATTTAAAGGGTAAGCCCTAGTATCTTCTGAACTTAGTTCAAATTCAAGTTGATAAAATAGTCATTACTTGTTTCATTTTGTTTAAATGGTGGTGACCCATATAATTCTAAAAGACTACGAATTAAATAAATAAGAAGTCCTCCTAAAACTTATAGTCTAAGTTTTATGCATTTACTCGATGGGTTAACAAATATTTACTTTGGTAAACTATAAACTAAAATGTGATTTTCTGCCAAAATCTTGGCACCTATCTTGGACTTTTATTACTGATTTGAATATTAATGCCGAATTAAGTCGTTATCGAATAAACACATATAGTTTACAGCTGCTATGAACCAAAAGCAAAGTCCAACGTAATTTGTTTGTTTATTTAAAAAATTCCTTAAAATATCTGTGGTTTATCTTGCCTTTCAGCATATAGTTCACAAATTAATTACAACAAACCCAGAAGGCAGTTTTCGGGCTTATTGTTGTAATCAATAAAGAATCACTGAATCACTGGGAAAAATCGGAATATAAAATGATTAAATTGTAAAAAATTTAATATAAGGGAAAAAGAATATTAAAGCAAATTTTAAACATCGTAAAAAAAACATTTTTCTCCAAACATTTTTGCCAACGGTTCCCCTAAATAGTCACATTAAGGCTTCTTAAATCGAATTATCTGTTAAAGAAATGGAACACCTTAAAATTGAAAAGCATATACTTAATGTAAGCCCCTGTACACCGAAAAAAATAATACAAAATTAAAAGTAAGTTTATAAAATAGCTTAAACAATAAAGAAACCCCTGTAGTGTGCCAGAATCAATCCCAAAAAGATTGATTCACTTGAAGAAACTAAATCAAAGATCAAATTAAATGTGTCCCGATGTTTTTTCTGTTATCAATTGCATTTTCTTCTTCATTTATCCTTTATTTTTTTCGGTGTACATCCCCAAAACCTGTAGATTAAATGGTTATCACAATTCAACTTTCTGTAAAGATCTAATGTTAACTTTTTGATTTTTCCCCCAAACAGTTGCAGTGCGCTTGAACCCCTCGAGGATCCCGGTCAGCCTGGTTCTGGTGGAACCAGGAGGAGGCCCACCAGCACTGAACTCGCTCTCAGCAACGTCACCAGCCAGATTGTGAACAACGCCACCTATAAGCTAGACTTCAAGCAGCGTCGCCACAAAAGCAACAACGGAGGCCCTGAGTCCGCCGTAGCAGCAGGATCTCTATCTGGAGCGGGATCGGGATCGGGATCTCTTACTGGACTAGCTCAAGGATCGGGCACAAGTCCGGGACAAGCGGCTGGACCCTCGAGCAGCGGCACAGGCAGAGGAAGCGGGAAGCGCCGCAAATCTAGCTGCACTTCGTGCGGAGGCGGTGGCATCAGTGCGCCGCCTAGACTAACGCCTGAGGAGGCGTGGCAGCTGCAGCCGCAGAACAGTGTGACCAGTGCCGGGAGCACTAATAGCAGCTACAGCAGCGGCGGGGGACGCGACGAGGACAGCAGCTACAGCGCCGTCGGCGGCGACAGCAGCAGCAGCAACAGCTGCAACTGCGACATTACCGGCGACAATAGCACGCTGCATGGGTTTGGCGTGGGCGACGTCAGCAGCTTTATCGGGGATTGCGACGAGTGCGAGCACGACCACGAGGACGACCCCGAAGACGAGTCCCAGACGCTGCGCACGGCTGCCATCGTAGCGGCAGTTG
Source organism: Drosophila ogumai (assembly GCA_018904815.1). Taxonomy (NCBI): domain Eukaryota; kingdom Metazoa; phylum Arthropoda; class Insecta; order Diptera; family Drosophilidae; genus Drosophila; species Drosophila ogumai. The sequence continues at coordinate 22,505 of JAEIIJ010018807.1, read as the reverse complement.
CGGCAGCAGCCAAGGAGGCCCGCGACCGGGATCAGGACCAATCGCTGGGCGCCGGCGGAAACACAGACTGCGAAAGCTTCAGCGAACGGCGCCAGGATGCCGATGAAGGCGTCCGGATCATCCAGGACAGCGGCGGGAACAACGACTCACTCGAGGACGTCGGCGAGGTGGACGACAACTCCGATGTGGTGGTGAGAAAGAATACGCGCAACCGTCCTTCGATCAGGAGGACATGTAGGATCACCGAGGAGGACGACGACGACGGTGAAATCGATCAGGAGGCGCAGGAGGTTGATGACGAGGAGCCGGAGGGCACTACCATAGATATTGATGAGCAGGAACAGCAGGAGCAGCAACAGCAGCACGAAGACGAATCCGTCGAAGACGACGACGACGAGGACGTGGACGAGTATTTCGAGGAGGAGGAGGACGACACCCAGGCCTTTTCACCATTCTACTCCAGCTCAGCGGAGCTCATAGACAATTTCGGTGGGGGCACTGGAAAATTCTTCAACATCATGGACTTTGAGCGTGGAGCCTCCGGCGGCTTTTCGCCGAACGGCAATGGCGGCGGACCAAGCGGCGGTGATGCCTCCCAAGGAGCGCGTTATGCCGGCGAGGGAGAACTGGGCGGCGGGAACAATATAATGGGTGAGTCACGAATCTGGTCAAAGTTACCTCAAAAAGGGTTCTTTAAAATAATACTTAACAATCGATCCCTTGCGTTCGCTTCTAGGCATCGATTCAATGGGCATAGCAAACATTCCGGAGACCATGAATGGCACCACCATCGGACCCAGTGGAGCCGGTGGCCAGAAGGGAGGAGGAGCCGCTGCTGCCGGCCAAAAGAGGCCTCAGCGGAGGGGCAAGCCGCAGCCGGATCGCCCGCAAAGAGCGCTATTCTGTCTGAGCGTTAAGAATCCCCTGCGAGCCTTGTGCATCCGCATCGTGGAGTGGAAGTATCCTTTTTATAGAAACAAGAAATTCCCTTATAGTTCAGCAACATCCTTAAAATATGAATCAAAATCAAATTAAAATCGGTACGACTAAAATATCGCATTCAATATAGTACACAAAATATCGTCAAATTTGATATGAAACTTTTAAATATTGCATATTTTTTAAGAAATGTATATAATTATATGCTTAACGATTATATTTTAAACGTCTTTATAAGTAAATGCGACTTATTATAGAATTAGATTTGTCCGATAGAATATACAGTCATTCGATTTATTGAGGCATCGCCTCAAATATCGATATAGTATCCATACATCAATAGTTTCCGCTATTAACTAGACTTTCGGTTTGTTGCTCGAGGTATAAGAGATAATTACATTTAAATCAAGCAATTTATAAATTATTAGGGCAAAACTTTATCATCAGCTGGTTTTCCTAAGCAATGAACCTCTCTAGACCATTCGAGTTCCTTATTTTGTTAACCATATTTGCCAATTGTATTGCCTTGGCTGTTTACACCCCTTATCCGGGCAGCGATTCGAATGTTACGAATCAGACTTTGGTAAGTGATTTCATTGACCCAATCTGGGAAACGATTAAGGAAAATGATTGGAATTGTGTATTACTAATGACTATGAATTTTTCCCATGTATCTTTTATATTCACCTCACCCGCACTCAAATCGCACATCCAATCGTCTCATAAAACTCATCATCGATACAAAAAAACAACCTGATAACCACGTCCACGTTCCTCAATCCGAAAACACATGCACACCAAAAACAAAACCAAAAACAAAAACCAAAACCAACACGGAACTCACAGGAAAAAGTTGAATATGTATTCCTAGTTATATTCACAGCGGAATGTGTTATGAAAATTTTAGCATATGGTTTTATGTTACATAATGGTGCATATCTAAGAAATGGATGGAATTTATTAGATTTTACAATTGTAGTTATAGGGTAAGCATTCAAAATATTCCAGTTAAAAGCGCAAAGCGCCCAGGCCCCCTCCGGCCTCGTTTTAACCATTTTCTATGTTACCTTATATCCAATTTAATCGAAATTTAAACAAATCAGAGAATCAAAAAAGAAAAAAGAAAAACAAAAGAAAATTATGCCAAGACTGAGACACGTATGAACTTTGTATGCCACACATTTTTACAGAGCAATTAGCACAGCACTCTCCCATTTGATGAAGGACGCCTTCGATGTGAAGGCCCTCCGGGCCTTTCGTGTGCTACGTCCGTTGCGACTTGTATCGGGTGTACCAAGTAAGAGCTTCACTGCAGCACAAAAAAAGAAAGCTATAGAAACCAAATCACTAGTCCCGAATGTCAAGCGAAAATTCAAAAGCCACGGCTCGAATCGTGGCCAAAATGCGGCACAGAAATAACAACAGAATTGTTAAACTATGTTAATACCATATACTACATTTCCGAATCCCAAGACATTCCTAGTCTCGTCAAATTTTACTGACTGATCTTATTTATGACATTAAATTCATTATCTTAAACCACCAGTTAATTAAAAGAGCCCCAATATCTGTGCCGTGTTTTTAGCCAAGCTTTAATTGTTTGTCCTAGATATTTGGCCAGTAACCAACTTAATGAGCACAAAAAAAAAGAAACTAAAGAAAACCCCAATTGAATATATTGGATATTCATAACGCTATTCTACAGGTCTACAGGTTGTGCTTAATTCAATTTTAAAGGCCATGGTGCCACTGTTTCACATTGCACTCCTGGTCATATTCGTAATCATAATCTACGCGATCATTGGCCTAGAGCTCTTCTCTGGCAAACTGCACAAGGCGTGTCGCGACGAGGTCACAGGTAAGCAAAGACACTCCCACATCGCCCCATCGAACCGTACAATATTTATACGTTGTTCGAATATCATTCAATTGTCTTGAATGCCACCAGATATGTCGCATTACAAAATCAAGGTCCAAAGGTTCTATCACTAGTAGATTAGTGAGTCCGGAAATCGGAGGCCTCTACCACTACTATACCCCTCTCCCACTTCCACATCCACTTCCACTTCGAAAGTGCCTCGATTTCCGACTAATCTGCTAGTCAATAAAACTGTTCGTGTAAACAATGTTCTGGACAAGTCAAATATGCCAAAGATGCGGCATATTCCGCCAATGACACTCCACAAGAATCAATCAGAAACAAAACAGAACAAACAGGCACTCCCACGAACACAGCGAGCCTCAGAGAAATCATTCCATCATCCCACCACATTTCACTCCATCACTAATGCATGAATCCTAAACAAATCGAAATCCAACAAATCGGAATCTAGGTGAATACGAGGACGAGATCCGGGCCTGCGGCGGAGGCTATGAGTGTCCGCCGGGCATGAAGTGCTACGGCGGCTGGGACGGACCCAACGATGGCATCACCAACTTCGACAACTTCGGCCTGGCCATGTTGACGGTGTTCCAGTGCGTTACCCTAGAGGGCTGGACTGATGTCCTGTATAACGTAAGTTGTCTTAAAGTGTAAAAAGTTCCCACAAGAAATTGGAAAGGCTTACCATAATATTAGCCATTTTGTTAACTTTGTGTATATTTTGATTTATTTAAAGTGTTGGTAAGTTCATTTTCCCGTAAGTTTTTATGTATTTATTCGATTTAACAAAATATTTTACCCTTTCAGATCCAAGATGCCATGGGCAGCGACTGGCAGTGGATGTACTTCATTTCCATGGTCATCCTGGGTGCCTTTTTCGTGATGAACCTGATTCTCGGTGTGTTGTCTGGCGAGTTCTCCAAGGAGCGTAACAAGGCCAAGAATCGTGGCGACTTCCAGAAACTGCGTGAAAAACAGCAGATCGAGGAGGACCTGCGGGGCTACCTCGACTGGATCACCCAGGCGGAGGACATCGAGCCTGATGCCGTCGGCGGACTGATATCCGATGGCAAGGTCAAGCAGCCCAACGAAATGGACTCCACCGAGAACCTGGGCGAAGAGATGCCCGAAGTCCAGCTTACCGAGTCGCGATGGCGCAAGATGAAGAAGGACTTTGATAGGGTCAATCGCCGGATGCGACGTGCCTGCCGTAAGGCCGTCAAGTCCCAGGCCTTCTACTGGCTCATCATTGTCCTGGTGTTCCTCAACACGGGCGTCCTGGCCACCGAGCATTATCAGCAGTTGGATTGGCTGGACAACTTCCAGGGTGAGACAATAAAGCGTCTGTTTCTACAATGTATTTATCCATCTTCGATATATTTTATACAGAATACACGAACATGGTCTTTATCGGCCTCTTCACCTGCGAAATGTTGCTGAAGATGTACAGTCTGGGCTTTCAGGGCTACTTTGTTTCGCTGTTCAATCGCTTTGATTGCTTCGTGGTGATTGGCAGCATCACGGAAACCCTGCTGACCAACACGGGAATGATGCCTCCGCTGGGTGTCTCCGTGCTGCGATGCGTGCGTCTTTTGCGAGTCTTCAAAGTGACCAAGTAAGAGAGCTTACCATATTATCCAATTTGCTATATAGCTAGAACGCTTCTTTACCTTTCAGATACTGGCGATCCCTTTCGAATCTCGTGGCTTCCCTATTGAACTCTATACAATCAATTGCTTCGCTTTTGTTACTGCTCTTCCTATTTATTGTGATATTTGCCCTGCTCGGCATGCAAGTCTTTGGCGGCAAGTTTAATTTTGATGGCAAAGAGGAGAAGTATCGAATGAATTTCGACTGCTTCTGGCAGAGCCTGCTCACAGTCTTTCAGGTAAGTTGTATGGCATTCCAGACTTGAAATATCTAGTAATGCAATTATCCCGACAGATCATGACTGGTGAGGACTGGAACGCTGTGATGTACACGGGCATCAATGCCTATGGTGGGGTTTCCTCCTACGGTGCCTTGGCCTGTATTTACTTTATCATATTGTTCATATGCGGTAACTATATATTGCTGAACGTGTTCTTGGCCATTGCCGTGGACAATTTGGCCGATGCCGACTCTCTATCCGAGGTGGAAAAGGAAGAGGAGCCGGTAAGTAAAGAGAGTAGTCTGAGAAAATATCGAATTTTTCAACAGTAAACAATTTTCCAGCACGATGAATCGGCCCAGAAAAAGTCCCACAGTCCCACGCCCACCATCGACGGCGAGGATGATCATCTAAGCATTGATTTGGATATGGATCAGCATGAAATGGATGACGAGGACAAAATGTAGGGAAATGACATAGTCAGTCAGTGATTTTAAGACTAATTTGAGTTACAATTCGGATTTATTTGGGTTTAATTTTACTCTTAATTAGGTTGATCTTTATCATAAATTGAAATGAGAAAATTCCTGCTCTAGACAGATACTAATATTCCTTGTTTTCAGGGATCATGAAACCCTCTCCGACGAGGAAGTCCGTGAAATGTGCGAGGAGGAACAAGAAGGTAGGTTTTAATGGACACTTTCTATAACTTTTCCAACTAAGCCTTAGTCTAAGATTTATATATAAACTATGAAGTCAAATTAGGTATCTTAGCTTACGCTTAGACATACTAAAAACTAACACATATCGAAACCAAACCAAAAATATTTCCTAAAACTATGCCGCCGACGCCATCATTCTCCGCCGCTATATTCTTGGAAACCTCGCACCCAAAACAAAAAACAAAAAATAAAACCCTGCCAAAACACGAAACACTCGAAATTATTAATCGAAAGACTCCAATTCCGAAGTATCAGCACGTGTCACTGCACGACCCCGGCGATTATCCGAAGTCAGCATGAAGAAGACTAAAAAGCCCATTCCGCGAGGCAGTGCATTTTTCATTTTCAGCTACACGAACAGGTAAATCAATCAAGCAATCCATCACTGATCGAAACCAACCCAACAAACCAAACAAACAGTCGCACACTCGTTGATATGGTTCATGTGTCTTGTGATTTGAGTTACTTTCCTTTGATCCTTACCCTGGTTTGCACACCGGCTCAGCAGTTTGTGGTTCGCATGTGACAAACAATCGACTTTAAATTCCCATCGAGCTGTATCTAATGCGTATTGCGAATGTATATAACTTGTAATATTTTCGAGACAAGAAACCCATATACGATGCTCATGTTTTTCATTTTTTCTTACCTTGGTTTTATTGCATTTTGCTGTTAAGGTTGGCCAATCTTAAGTATTTTATAAACATACATTATACGCAACTTGTTTAATGCTCGTATAGTAGGTAAAGATACCGATACTTTTTATATACACATATGACACTGCAGAACTGATTACTTTTTTGTAAGAATCTAGGCTTAGTTTTAAGGTATTTTGTAGACGAACCGTTTTAATGACTTTCGGTCAAAAAAATTCTCATTATTGTGTTATTATTTTTTCCAAATTGGCAACCACATATATACACGTAATATATGATAAAATTTGTATTGCATATAGTGGATGAAGAAGGCATGATTACAGCACGCCCACGACGTATGTCCGAGGTTAATACGGCCACGAAAATTCTACCCATACCGCCGGGCACATCATTTTTTCTTTTCTCACAAAAGAACAGGTTTTTATTATTATGTTTTAGTTTTAATTTCCCTCAGAATAAGAAAAAATGTCTGACAAATATTTTGTACATGTGCGTGTGTCTGTGTGTGTCTGTAAAGCATAATATTAGTGATAATGTGTCTGTGTCCTTCTTAACCTGGTTTCTTGTATTGTCCCAAGTGAAACAAAAAATAAATACCATCCTGAATTCATTTTTATTTTGACTAGTGTTTAGAAGCCCCATTACGGTAGACGAACTTTGTTTAGATTCATAAATATTAGCTGCTTCTTATACCATTTTTATTGTTTCAATAACCTGTCTTGTGAACACCCTAATCCTGCATGATCTGTCTTTTAGTTGGTTTTTTGTGTTTTTACTGTTTTTTAAATCGGACAATTTTAGATTTTTTATTGACCGCCTTCCATTGCTAACAGGTTTCGCGTCTTCTGCCACTGGCTCTGCAATCACAGCAATTTCGGCAACATTATCCTGTGTTGCATCATGTTCTCGTCGGCCATGTTGGCAGCAGAGAACCCTCTGAGGGCCAACGACGACCTGAATAAAGTAAGTAGCTCCTGTTCCAGGCAAAAAGCCATCAAGTGAATTTTAAAACTTGTAAGTTACCAAGTTACGATCAATGCTTGCCTAGAGTTGCCATCACTACTGCTTCCTTTTATCTGAATACACTTTTCATTCGATGTCTATCACTGTCCATTTGTTTTCCAGGTGCTCAATAAATTTGATTACTTTTTCACGGCAGTTTTCACAATAGAACTGATTCTGAAATTGATTTCATACGGCTTCGTGTTACACGACGGAGCCTTTTGCAGGTCCGCATTTAATCTATTAGATTTACTTGTGGTCTGCGTGTCATTGATATCTCTAGTGTCCAGGTAAACGATAACTCATTTAACTACTCTAACCCAGTAGTTGTGATACTAATTACTTCTGGAACAAAACCAATAACGTCGATTTCAACTGCAGTTCGAATGCGATTTCAGTCGTGAAAATTCTACGTGTGCTCCGTGTTTTAAGGCCGCTCAGAGCCATCAATCGTGCCAAGGGTCTCAAGGTAAGAATTCATCCAAAGCACTTTCTCTACTCGCCATTTTCTATAACTTTTTATTTTCGTTTTTCTGACACACGAATAACTGCTTTCATTAGAAATATTTTTATTTTGATTATTTAGAGATAACTCTTTTTATTTTTAACTATTTAAAGTAAAGTGCAGTTTTCAAATAACCCAAAGTTGTGGTCTTTGGCCTTTAACAATCTTTAGAGAACGCCAAAAAAACCGAACATAAAACCTTGAAATGCTGGGTGTAGGGTGCACCACAATCGATTTATACAAAAATATATATTAATGAATTATACACAGCTGAAAAAACAAATTTTTAGTTTTGAGCTTTACTCGTAACACCTAACGAAAATGGGCGTGGAATAGAAATGTATGGGCGTGGCTTGGGCATAGTGAAATCTATGTAATAACCCCTGATACTAAACACACGACCACCGACTTGTGCGCGCAACAAAAGGAAGTCAGAAACAAAATAAGCAATGTCTATCTAAATCCTATATTTAAATGAGAGTATTTCTAAAACTATATATCGTCGTATCACATACAGCATGTTGTTCAATGTGTCATAGTCGCGGTTAAGACTATCGGAAATATTGTGCTCGTCACATGCCTACTGCAATTCATGTTTGCCGTTATAGGAGTCCAGTTGTTTAAGGTATGATTTTATTTTTAAGTTTTCACTTGATTTTTTACATCTTTTTTTTTATTAAGTACGTGCCTAAGAAATTAGGGCTAGAAGAAAAGTACCTGCCAATGCGTATAATATCCTTGAAAAATAAAATAAATTTACCTCTTTACAGTCATTTTCAGAACAAGAAAGTGATATATTACATTTTAAAGTGTACTACAAATTTTGATTTCACAGTATTAACTCGCTGTTAAAAAATAATATTATAATAATTAAAATAAGTATTAATTTCTCAATATAAAAATGCCTCCAAATTAGATTTCAAGGGTATTAAATGCTATAATTTTAAGAGATTTGTATACAAAATGTGAATTGAATTGCAAAAAAAAACATTTTTGTAAAAAGAGAGCAGTCCGCGCATGAACCCTTTCCTAACAAATAAGTTAACTTAGCTTAGTCTTCATATTTACAAAGTTTTAAAGATAGTTACAGCTTAGTTTTATACCACAAGTTTAAATTAGGTGGAGTTTGTCTAGATATTTAAGAGATATGTACAAAAAAATGTATTATTTCGGTTCCACACAAAACTCATGCAATTTCCAAAGATCTTTCCTAACATTGTGTTGTTCTAAATTAATTTTCGTTTCAATTTGCCACGATTAATATTGCTTGACAAGTTGGTTTTTTCTTTGGTCTTTAATATGTATTTACTAATTTATGTACAGCATAATTGGCTCTACTAATAACGAAATCAGTTTAGTTAAAAGCAAAAATCTGAAAATGTAAATAATATAAACCTTTGCTGCCTAGTATAGCTTATTAATGCGCAGCCTAACACTCAAGGAGCACTCGGAATAGGAGCGTAATAATCAAAGATCGACACTAAAGAAGAGATTGCGTAGGAATTTCAAAGCCATGTCCGGGCATTACTTTAGGTCTTGGACTTATCGTTTCTCGGATACCTAACCAAAAACACAAGCGATTACACCGATCCTAACACAGCTCACACGACTCTAAAACACACACATTATGCATAAATTATAATCAATATCAATTCGTATATATTCCACACCCATTTTCTGCGTTTGTACACGTCTAAATGCAACGAATCAACATCCAATATACGCAAAATATTCCAAAAGCACACACCACAGCACCTGAGTCTTGGGTTTTTCTCCTCCAGCATCGCAGAAGCAACATACCTTGCACCCTAGCATCAAGGCCAACCAAAGTTAAGCTTTCAGGTGTAAAAAACCCTTAGAGCCTTGCGGACCATCGGAACTAACAATCCATTTTAACATTTTCATTGTAAAGCTGATTGAATCCACAGTAAAATATATTTATATATTTTAAGCGCACATAGATCCACAAGTAATACAGTAATTCCCTGTATTCTCTTAATTTTTTACTCTGGATTTATTATTCAATAAATTATATTCGTTTTATGATGTACTCAAACACTTTATTTTTTCCCTTAACACACACTCAATCTACACATTTTGTTTCATAAATCCTTATTTATCCACCTTAAACTAAACCAAAATCATACTCTTAAAATATCTTACTTTAAACCAAATACAAAACTTATTTAGGATGATGTCCCAATATTTTAAATGTATTTTCTTCCTTTTTCTCTCCTTGAACGTGATTTTTTTTGGTTGTTTTTAATTGTATTTTGGCAACCCATCAACAAAATTTGTATAAAATTAATACTGATACCATTTCAACCTTTGTTTTCATTGCAAAAAATCCTATACATAAAATGTGGCCAACAAAAATAAAACAAAAACACAACACCCTAACCCTATTATTGATGCTGACAAATCACACAAAAACTTGAATTGAAAATATAAAAATTATTCAATTATCATAATCACGTCACAAATTAAAAATCCAACCAATTGGCCTGCACTGAAACATTACGAACTTCTGCAGTATGTGGTCAAGTGCGTTGTAGTCGCAATCAAAACCATCGGTAATATCATGTTGGTGACATATTTGTTGCAATTCATGTTTGCTGTTATTGGAGTACAACTCTTTAAGGTAATTTCTTTGAATTTTATATGAAAAGTCATTGGTGAAGGGTGCCTTCAGTTGGCTTTAAGTGTGCGCTTCTATTTTTGAAAGGAACAACTATAAATAAATTAAAAACGAAACAAAAACAGAAAACAAATGCTGCTTAATGTGCTTTGAATTTTGATGTGTTATTTTTCATCTGGGTATCTGTGTTTAGGTTAATTTTTGTGATAGTTCAACCCAAAGGTAACTATTCTCAATGTCATATCTTTGAATTATGGACAGAACCAATCTTTTTCTATGACAAACTCTGAGTTTTCCTTTTCGCTAACGAGATCTACGCTCTGCTACATTTTTGGTAAACTAAAGAACAACAAAAAGCTAAAACCATTTCAATGGCTTTACCAACCGGCTTAGTTCAGTTTTTGGCTTCTCCAAACGAACCTCAAGGCAAGAGTGTCGTTGGCTGGCTCCCCTGCTAACCCAATGTAATATATTTCTATATCTTCCCATGTACCTAACACCATATTAAACCCAGTAACAATTCGTTTTTGTACCGTCTGTAAATATATTGCGTTGTCCTAAAAAAAATAACTAAAACTGTTCTCGTCCTTCCAATAATCTCCAGCCGTGTATGTAAATGTGTTTGCATATGAAACACCCTCTGTATATGTGTGCATACAGTTAATCCAAAAAAAAAACATAGAGCTAGATAGTCTATCGTATTCCGCTCCATACTATATTTTTGACTAGGTCTTAGTAAATAGTCCGTACAGTAAAGCAGTTTTAATGTTTGTGATTTGGGGAAAGCAACCTCGGTGAATGTCCATTTCTCGTTGAGATTGCTTTCCCCTGACTTAACTGGCATTACTTTCCATGTTCTAATTCTTTGCTGTCTTTCCATCGCCGCTTCGTCCCTCTGCATTCCCAACAAAAACCTTTCATAAAAATAGGGCAAATTTTTCAAGTGCACTGATGGTTCCAAAATGACTGAAGCTGAATGCTAGTAAGTTCGGATTTTGATTAATAATAGCAACGAAAAAAGGAGTTACATAATATATAACTTTTATAGTGGCACCTATCTGGTCTACGACGACGGTGATGTCCATAAGCCGCGTCTCAAGGAGCGGGAATGGAGCAACAATCGGTTCCACTTTGACGATGTGGCCAAGGGCATGCTGACCCTTTTCACGGTGTCCACCTTCGAGGGCTGGCCCCAGTGAGTGTGGAGGAAAGCTTCTCTGGACGCCTCAGATCCTTAATATTTCCATTTCAGATTGCTTTACGTTTCCATCGATTCTAACATGGAAAATGGCGGCCCCATACACAACTTCCGTCCGATCGTGGCTGCCTACTATATAATCTACATTATTATTATTGCCTTCTTCATGGTGAACATATTCGTCGGTTTCGTTATTGTCACCTTCCAAAACGAGGGCGAGCAGGAGTATAAGAATTGTGATCTGGATAAGAATCAGCGTAATTGCATAGAATTCGCGCTGAAAGCAAAGCCTGTAAGGCGCTATATACCCAAGCATGGCATACAATATAAGGTCTGGTGGTTCGTGACATCCTCGTCCTTCGAGTACACCATATTCGTACTGATCATGATAAACACGGTGACGCTGGCCATGAAGTTCTACAATCAGCCTCTGTGGTACACTGAACTTCTCGATGCCCTGAATATGATCTTTACGGCAGTGTTTGCCCTGGAATTTGTTTTCAAACTGGCAGCCTTTCGGTTTAAGGTAAGTTGAGTTAAATATGGGAAAAAAATGAGATAATTAAAGTATGGAATTTGCAGAACTACTTTGGCGATGCCTGGAACGTTTTCGATTTTATTATTGTTTTGGGCAGTTTCATTGACATTGTCTACTCTGAAATCAAGGTTGGTAGCAGTGAAAACTCTTTAAAAACGAACTAGATTTACTTGTAAATATATTCACAGAGCAAAGACACTACTTCTCAGGCATCTTGTGACATCGTCGAGGGCTGCAAATCCAAGGCGAAGTCGGTAAGTTAATCGATGAATTTATGTTACATAAATATATATTCATATTTATTGAATTTAATTATCTTTTAGGGTGGCTCAAATCTTATATCCATCAATTTCTTCCGCCTGTTTCGTGTGATGCGATTGGTCAAGCTTCTCAGCAAAGGAGAAGGCATTCGCACCTTACTTTGGACATTCATAAAATCCTTTCAGGCTCTGCCCTATGTGGCCCTGCTTATTGTACTTTTATTCTTTATCTATGCAGTTGTTGGAATGCAAGTAGGTTTCTTTCTAAAGTAAACTAAGGTCCTTGGATTCATATTTTTTTTAATTTCTTTTCCAAGGTTTTTGGCAAGATTGCATTGGATGGCGGCAACTCCATAACGCACAACAATAACTTCCAGACCTTCCAGCAGGCGGTGCTGGTGCTATTCCGTTCGGCCACCGGAGAGGCGTGGCAGGATATCATGATGTCCTGCTCGGCCCAGCCGGACGTGAAGTGTGACATGAATTCGGATACGCCAGGAGATGCCTGCGGCTCCTCAATAGCCTATCCCTACTTCATTTCCTTCTACGTTCTTTGTTCGTTTTTGGTAACTTGGAAATTTTATAACCCTTTCCTGGTATAGAATATATATCCAATCTTCTTGCAGATCATCAATCTTTTCGTGGCTGTCATTATGGACAACTTCGACTACCTGACCCGCGATTGGTCCATCCTGGGTCCCCATCATCTGGACGAGTTCATCCGCCTGTGGAGCGAGTACGATCCGGATGCCAAGGGTCGCATCAAGCACTTGGACGTGGTCACGCTGCTGCGAAAGATATCACCGCCGCTGGGCTTCGGCAAGCTCTGCCCGCATCGCATGGCCTGCAAGCGGCTGGTGTCCATGAACATGCCCCTCAACTCCGACGGAACCGTTCTGTTCAACGCCACCCTTTTCGCCGTGGTCCGCACCTCGCTGAGCATCAAGACGGAGGGCAACATCGACGACGCTAACGCCGAGCTGCGGGCCACCATCAAGCAGATCTGGAAGCGAACCAATCCGAAGCTGCTGGATCAAGTGGTTCCGCCGCCGGGCAACGATGATGAGGTGACCGTGGGCAAATTTTACGCCACCTATCTCATCCAGGACTACTTCCGACGCTTCAAGAAGCGCAAGGAGCAGGAGGGCAAGGAAGGCCATCCGGACAGCAATACGGTCACCTTGCAGGCGGGTCTGCGAACCCTGCACGAGGTGTCGCCGGCCCTAAAGAGAGCTATTTCCGGCAACCTCGATGAACTGGACCAGGAGCCGGAGCCCATGCACCGGGTAAGAGAATGGAATTCCCATTAAAGTATACTTTATTGACTTACTTCCCTGCAGCGCCACCACACCCTCTTCGGCAGCGTGTGGTCGTCGATCCGGCGCCACGGCAACGGAACCTTCCGGCGCAGCGCCAAGGCGAACGCCTCGCAGAGCAACGGGGCTCTGGCCATCGGCGGCTCAGCCTCTGCGGCGGTGGGCATGGGCGTGGGTGGTAGCACAATGGTGCTGGGCAGCGCCGATGCCGCTGGCGGGGATTACCTGTACGACAGCTTGAACCGCAGCGTGGCCGACGGGGTGAACAACATTACGCGGAACATCATGCAGGCCAGGCTGGCGGCGGCCGGGAAGCTGCAGGACGAGCTGCAGGCCTCCGGAAGTGGCGGCGAACTGAGGACCTTCGGCGAGAGCATCTCCATGCGCCCTTTGGCCAAAAACGGGGCTCCGGTTACTGTGACCGGAACGCTGCCGCCGGAGGCCAATGCCATTTCCTACGAGTGAGTATGCGGGCGTAGGGCTTCACTGGGAACGGACATTAGGCCAATGTTGGAGCTTGCTCTTTTGGTTTTCACCTAGAGAAAAAAAAAGATACAAAAAAAAAAAAGATAAACACACACCAAGCTCCATTACCATACTACTTGTTACTATGGCTTGCTGTTTAGTGAGTTGATCGATATTCCTTACTGCCAACCATTATCGTTTCTGTTTCGTGGCATTTTGTTTGGTCACCTAGAGAAGAGCGCCTTAAAGTTTGTAATGGACAAAAGGAGCCGGCCAAGCGTACTGACTTGGCAGCACACCAAAGCAAGATACGAGTTTCAAATTAGTTGACTTAGCAAACCTAGTTGCAATCACAAATACCTTTAAACTAGCGGATTTAAAACCAATCGAAAAAAGACCAACGAACAACAACAAATTGAAAAAAGAGCCACATAAACCAAACTTTTACTCAATCCCCGAACATTAATTTCAGCAACCGCAATCGTGGTATTTTATTGCATCCATATAACAATGGTAAGCCTAAAATGCTGCAAATTGCAATAATAAAATTAAAACAGAAACCAAAACCTAACAATCAACTACAGCATAAATGCAACAGCAACAGCAACAGCAAAAATGCACAACAATTTATTAACCTTATTTAATGTGTTTATACTTTATTCATTTTTACTGGATAAAATTCTGAAATTAATTCCGATCGATTGGTTCGTTTGTTGTTTTTACACACTCCCAAATTCGACCCTAACAAAAACGCAACAAATTCTTACCCTATACACCGATATGACTGTATTCTTATTCATTTGTTTTGTTCGAACTCCGACTATGTAGCTGCTGCATTCCAACTAAAAATAATGCAAAATTAAATCATGTACAGACTATCGCCCACTGCGTTCTATAAGATTCGTTATTGCCTGCGGCATGTACAAATGTTGATATAATAACAATTCAAATCGAGAGCAACACCAATAACCAATGAGACTAGGCGGCTGATTTTTTGTTTTATTGTAGTTTCTTGGCTGTTCGTTAATGGATAACTAAATTAAAACAATTGAAATCAAAACAGCGTTATGTTTTCGTAGCAAGCATTCATTAGATCTCATTTCGGATTACATAGTCTAGTTAATGTAGAACAAACGTAGTACTATTTGAGTGCAGCTTCATTTAACAGCTAAACTAGAAACGCTTTCGCTGCCCTAGAGTTAAAGTCAAGCAAACCACACAGCCACACATCTCGATACATAAGCATATACATTTGAGATTGTTCCAGAGCAGATCTTAAACAGGTAAAGTCAAAACATAAATCAAATGGGACTCTGGCAGACTCTGAAGTCGGAATCCCAATAACTGATAACCCAGTGAAAGTGCCCCATCTTACTTTATTATATTACGTTTCCTTAGTTTTATTGGAGCGAAGTATTTTAATTTAAGAACAAGATGCAGCAAGTAAATATACCTGACATCTAATTGGCTGATCTATCTGAAATACTATCGATACAAACCCCCCCAATACAAGTGTTTAGCTTTAATATACAAAGTAACCAGTCCACAAGGGATCGCCCTAATGAATTAATACTACTAACCGAAGCGAATGTGGCTCCTTTTGTTAATTACAAACTAATCAACGGAACTTACACACGAAAAATCCAACGTGAAGTCGTTAAGATAAAATCGAACCAGAAAGAACAAAAACATATCAGTCAATTGTGTCTGTTAAAGTAATTTGTTTTTATAACTCTTTCCCACAAAAATCTTCATTATAGCTTAAGTGATTCGAGTTTAAAAACCACCGAGTGCTGAGTTTCGAACCCTGACTAATTCCTGATGGATGAGTTTCGAAAGAGTTCGAGGCAGATCACAGATTCAGAGATCGTTCCTAGAGATTCAGTTATGTTTTAATGTTTTCCGTTAAGTTTTGAATGAGACAAATGAACAATTGCAACATTCCGTTACCGTACCGGTAAAGACTATGCTATTTTGTGTAACCGAGTTGAGAGTCCCTGATAACAAAGTGGATCTAATGACATAACACCTACAACCAGAACAACAAACTACAACCAGAACCAGAAACAACTTTAACCACAACAATCGTTTAACACGCAACAACAGCAACAAGAGAGAACGTAATTAAAAGCAAACCCAATGCCCGATATCGATGTCTATATACTCTCCATATATATAAATATGCAATTTTGTTTATATACCTATAAACAAGCCGTGATGTTGTGCCCATCTACTCATGAGCCTTGGACTTGGCTTTACTGAACATTAGCCCCTAAGAAAATGTGTGTGCGTGTGTGCCTTGCGACCATAAAAAAAAACCCCCATCAAATACTTACGATACTAACCAAACCAATTACTCAATCGCTGTACCCGAGCCGAGGATCCGATCGGTGATCGTTGTCCCCATTGCTATGCCACCCATATACGTATATGTTTTCCTAGAGCAGCTCTTTCAATGACTCCTCACTGTTGTCCTTCAATGTTGTAATGTCGTCGTCGCTTCCTCTTTTCGTTTTGTGTGGAATTTACAGTCACTTGGATGGGGCCTAGGGCTCCCTCGGGTTCCAGATTCCCTTCACCAACATTCAGACACTGTGAATACACCATACATGCCACACCTCTGAGATATCGCTTGCATTGTTCATAGAACGCCTGGCCGTAAAACCGTTTAGATGTTACCTAGCTTATAAGTATCCGCCAAAATAATAAGTTTGCCTAGTTGTATCCATAATTGCTTGCTTTAGCTAGACAATCTTTTGATTTGGTTTGAGTTCTGCTTATGATCATAGTCTTAAAGGTTGCTAACCAGAATGACAATGTTGAAAACAGTGTTAATACAAATTATAATATCGAATGCCTAACTAAATACTAACTGTAATATGAACAAACTATAAGCTTGATGATCAAAATGTTTAGAAATCAGAATACTAAGAAAAGAAATACTATATTTAAAAGAGCATAATGTAAATATCCGAAAAACGTTTAAAACTATATAAAACCATAATTGTATAAAGACATATAAAACCATCAGTGAAAATTGAATAATATACTTTATAATTTATTTTAAATAAATTAAATTTAATTTAGTTAGATGAATTGGACTTTAACTTTTGATTTAAACATCTATGCGTTGTAAAGATATTTAAATATGTATATATAAAATGTAATGAGAGTCTTAGTATTATTAGAATTGAAACCGATTTTAAGTTTTCATTATAAAAATAAAAAAAAAAATGTAGGTAATTATTTGTAGAAACATATGAATTAGGAAAAGTTGAATATATTACCTGTCAAAATTTTGTAAAATACCACAGATCATCAAGCTCTATAAAGTTATATCCATATTATGCGTATATATATGTATATCCATCAACGATACGATATTTTCTGTACCTTTCATTGAATCAATTTTACAATTTATTGTTTTATTGCGCCAAGCAGTCTACGCCCCCAATGGTACTATTCCTGGCCACGAGCGCATGATCCAATCGACACCAGCTAGTCCCTACGATCAGCGTCGTTTACCAACTTCATCTGAAATGAACGGCCTGGCCGAATCATTGATTGGAGGGGTGAGTAATAGCCCAATATTGGTATACTTGTAATAATGCCATAAGATGCACAACGGTTATGCGTTTCGGGCTCTCCCGCTAGCACATATTAGAGACCTCTTAGGAACAAAATCTTCATAGAGAGAGCTCTAGAGCCAGCATCTCCTGGCGTTACGCATCTTATTATTCTAAGTTCTCTGATACTCTGGGAAGTTTGTTTTAGATCATTCACAATGGAAATTAAAAAATTCCTTTTAAATAATATAAAATGTATTTAAATATAAAAATCAAATACTGAATGAAATATTTTAGGTACTCGCCGCTGAGGGATTGGGAAAATACTGTGACTCTGAGTTCGTGGGGACGGCTGCTCGCGAGATGCGCGAGGCCCTGGACATGACGCCCGAGGAGATGAACCTGGCCGCCCATCAGATCCTCTCAAACGAGCACTCGCTGAGCCTGATCGGCAGCAGCAACGGCAGCATCTTTGGAGGCTCGGCCAGTGGGCTGGTGGGTGCTGGTGGAGGTGGCGGCAGTAGCATTCGCAACGCCTTCGGAGGTAGTGGGAGCGGACCCGCCTCCCTGTCGCCGCAGCATCAGCCGTATTCGGGCACCCTTCAATCCCCACCGATTCCGGATAATCGGCTCAGACGAGTGGCCACAGTTACGACCGCAAACAATAATCATAAGTCCCAACTTAGCCAAAACAGTTTGAGTAATTTAAATAGAGCTAATGCCCATAGTCAAATAAACATGGTACCAACCACACAACAACAGCAGCAGCAGCAGCAGCAGCAGAAATCGCCGCAACGAGGCCAGGGGAATCAGAACCAGGGCTTCTCCTCATAGCACGCACACTTTAGGCCACATATACAAAATGTCTTCTTGGTGGAATTTTAACTGCACCTCCAGCGAAACAGTATGGTGAATGTGTACTATTTAACGAAATTTTATTTGTTCATCTAGCGAAAGTTGACGCGGAATGTGTTTATATTTGTATAATTAGCGAAGAAAAAACAGTTTAGTCTTAGGGCCGAGAATTGTTCTATTCGAATCGTTTAAAAGCGAAACGACAGCAGACAACAAAATAAAACAAAATAAACTTGTAAAATTTGTATAAAATAAATCAACCAATTGTAGTTGTATAAAATGAATAGTGTTTTTTGCCTTTTTGAGAAGTCTATCTTGGCGCATTGTCCTCCAACGAGCCATAAAACCAATATTAAGCAAACAAAATACTAAACAACATACTATATGAATGTAAATTAAGAAAATTATATATTTTTGGAAAACAAAGAGAAAAAAAACACCCAAACCTAACTTGTAATTATAATTATAAATCAAAAGCAAAATGAGTAAAAGGAAAAAAATGGAACAATTTAATTGGTTAGAAGATAATCACCTAAACAAGAATTGATATACAACATATAATTTTCGTTATTGAGGGACAGAGTAATACCTATTTCGATTTAGACGCATTTTATTTTTTAAGTATTTAATAATTGACTAATTAATGTTAAATGGAATTGTTTACTATATAAATAACAGACAAATTCATAAATGTAATAGCATAATTTCAACAGAAATGAGAGACGAAACCTATTGAGAAGTAAATGTAAACTGAATTTTAATTGTTATGATTGAATTTTTAAAAATATAAACAAACAAAATATATGAGCAACAGGAAATTGAAGATATTCTTTTACTGGGCGTGTTTTATGAGGGGATTCTTTAACCCAACTGCAGATAATAAACATTTACTGGAAATATTAAGATTTAAAACTTAACAAGTAAGGAACTTAATTTTCTTTAAAATTAGAGGATAAGTTTCCGACTCAATCTAGAGTATTTTAAAAAGTTTTTTTGTCAGGTTACTCTACTACAATTATTTATTTTAACACTTAATTACTTAGGTATTACCAAACCTTATTTAAATCTAATTTTTTACAGCTTATATGATAATAATAAGTCTTCATCAACTTTCATCTATCTTGATAACTAAACAATTTTTCAGTTAAATTACACTTCAACCTTAACAAACGACCTACTGTTCGGCAAATATATTGATTGAAAGTCATGAAATTTAATATGTCATGTCATTTAAATAAAGTGTCTTTTTCTTTCAATTTAATTTTAAAACACGAAAGTGGGCTGAAAACGCCCACAGCTGCATTTCATCATTCAATTGACAAACAACCGCAGCGATTTCTGAAAAATATGCTGCAAAGAAAAAAGGAAACCTGCAAAACGTTTAATAAAACCGGATGCCATAAGAGGGAATAAACGATGGGGGGAATACACAAGTTTAATTAAAAAAGTGCAAATTGATTTCGCTTGATTTTTTCATATTAATCGATTTGAAAAAGCTGAGCAGAGCTGAGCGGATAGTATAATAAATTGTGAGAGTATGTGTGTTTCCGCATCCAATTTAAATACATGTGCCAGCCATTCGAGAGTGACCTTCTGACTTCCCCTATTTTTTCTTAGAGTCCCGAGAGCCAGCACGTGTTAATCTGCCACACAAAGGACTTAGAGTGCCTCCCCCACTTGGCCGCAAAAAGGGAATAACAGAAAATAAACAAATAAACACACAGCAGCGGCAAGGCACAGTAGCAGTAGCCAGCATTGTTCCATCGATTTTCTGTCTGCTGCATTTTCTTAACATCTCTGGCCCAGCCCCCTTTTCTCGGCTCCTTTCTTTGCACTACGTTGGTTTCTGCACGTTGCAATTTGGCGCTGCTCTCGGTTTGCCAATGCCATTGTTTGACTTGGGCTAATACGAGTATGACTGAGCCGAGGCTCAGTGGCCCAGTGCTGCGTAAAAATCAAAATAAATCTAAGATGAAACCTCTTAATACATTTTTTCGTCTTAAATAATAAGTAATTTTCTGGCAATTTCCATCGAATTATTATTTCGGCTTGAGATTCAAAGAGCAAGTAATTTATATAATTAAATTAAATTAAAAAAAGAGAGTTCCTAAAAATATACAGGTATTTAAAAATAATCTTTAACTTTTTCTTATTCTTTGTAAAGGGCATTCCAATCCACAAAAAAAAGACAAACTAACAGCACTATTGTGGACGCTTCTGCAACTGCAATCGAAGGAAAAAACAACAGAGCTGCTGAGAAATAAAAAGGAGATGTGGGGGTGTGTTCAGTGGGTATAGAAAGTGGGGGAATTCAACTGAGATTTCCAAAGACAAGACAGGACAGCACTGGACAGGACACGCCACACTGTGGCCACGTCCCATGGCCGGGGATAACGCAAGAAAATGTTCTTAAATTAAATATTTGCCTGGAGGAAATCGGGCCCAGAGCCTCAGAAGCATGCGGCCAGCTCTGGCTGGCATTGGTGGGTTAAGCGCATATGCAACTAATCATCGTGACATCCACAATGCGCCCTTCCATAAATATTTCACATGCTCTCTGGCGATTTCCGTGCAAATATTCCACAAATGCATCGTCATTGTACGCGTGGAGATCCATTGTTCGGGCAGTGAACATATTTTTATGAGCGGAAAAGAAGCTATGGTCAAGTGTCTTAAAAAAAAAAAGATATCAAGAACCCAGTGCTAAAAATAATATTATAAAAATTAATCAAAGCTAATCTAAGAATGTACTTTAAATATCTACCAGTTTTGTTTAAAGTGATTTTTATTTATTGAAAACCATTTGTGGTTCTTTTCATTGAATTATTTATGGATTAAGCCACTTAATGTCAATCGTTTTATTAAAAAGGACTCTATTAGAACTGGGACTTTGTGAAAACAAGCCATTATTGCCACGATAACAAACTCAGCATAATCTGAAAAATAAAAGAAAAAACTTCTGCGAAGACAAGTCATAAAGCGTTAAGGGAAACTTGCTCCAACTTGGTCCATTCAAATTGCATTCGCCAGGGCAGAGTTCCAATCCAAATGGAGCCATAAAATGCTGCAGGGCCAATTGCCGCTGGTCGCCAGGAGGTCTGCGAAACATCAGCATAATCCGAGCATCAAATGGCTGACAAACAGCTAGACGAGGCGAAGGACGGAACTTAAAGCTGCGGATGCCGCATCCTGATAACTTCAGGATATCGCACAAGATGTAAAGCCGTTAGCGTATTCGTAATTGCGAAGAGGCTGGGGGTAGAGGAAAGGAAGCACTACGCATAGTTAGGCGGCCCATTACCCAAGCTGCACACGGCATTTAGTTTTTGCCTTGGGCCTAATTGGTCTCATTATGGGCCCAAGGAGTGGCGCTGCTCATTTGCGATTAACCGCACGTAGAACATAACTACAAACAAAGCGCCGGTGAATCCAAACAAAACAGAAAAAAAAGCTGAGAGACAGTGCTTCAAAATCAGCGGTGAGTTATGTACCATGTGGGGTTTGGGGGTTAAAGGTTAGGGCATCAGTAGGGCCTCGGCCCCCGGCAATATCCTTTGTGCTTTTATCTGTGCAGACAGACCCAAGCCCATCTCGGTATCTCCGTATTGTGTTTCATTAGAAAATGGCTAATTTGGTGCGGGCGCTTGGATGCGAATACCTATTCACCCGCCCGGATGTGGGGATGTTCGGTGAAAAAATCAAGCAGCCAGAAACTGAGCGGAATTCCGTAGAAGCGAGCTCAGCCAGTACAAATTACATTCGCCGGAGGGCACCAAAAAAGTGTTGATAAATGTATGAAAATTAGTTAGACGAAGCCAAAGGAATGCCGATTAGAAGAACCGCTCGATGCGGAATTAGCGAGCACGTGGGTTGCATTAAATTATGAGTACGAATCGGTAGCACTGCCAGCGGTTAACAAAAAACAAGAAAGGAAGCTAACTTCGGCACGCCGAAGTTTGTATACCCTTGCAGATATTATTTTATTACATTTTACCTATACTTATAATGTTTACAGTTTGACAGTTACAGTTTCACATTCAAACCTTTACATTTTCTCTACATCTACCGATCGCTTCTATGGCAGCTATATGAT
>JAEIIJ010018806.1:0-68232 GCA_018904815.1 Drosophila ogumai | reverse complement strand
TATGTGCGTGTTTACAGCATTATAATTAATAATATAAATATCAAAACCAATCTGCAAGGGAATACAAACTTCGGTGTGCCGAAGTTAGCTTCCTTTCTTGTTTTATACAGAAAATAATCAACATAAACTAATAAAAAGGCCTTGAATTATCATGAATTGTGGCCCAGTTTGGTTTCTCATGTTCTTTCCTAGCAAGTCACCTTTTGAATTTATGACACTTGCCTCTGTGTGTGTGTCAAGGAAGTACTCTGAGTGCTCTTTCTCAAGTTTATTTTCGGGTCCCCGTATGTGGGTTAATTTTAAAACAAACCCCGCGACGACGCTCTGTGTCGCTCTGTCTGCCCGTCTGTCTCACAGCTCATTAGGTTTATCGATTGCCCGGATCGGAGCAGTAGTCTGCAAGGACCCTCGGTATCCTCGGCATCCTTGGCGGCAGACAGACGACAGGAAAAGGGGGGATTGCTCCCATTCGGATGTGGGAATCCTGTGTGTGCCGCCAAAATGTATGCAAACATTTGCATTAACACTCGACACATGATTTGGACCGCCCAGGATGCCGCAGTCCTGTGAGATGGAGCCATCTCTCCTAGCTGCTTGGTGCGTTGAACTGGCAGCTCGCAAACAAATCAATTTGGCTGCATAAAATTTAAATATTTTGCCAGAGAGCCACGCTTTTGTTTCATTGTCCAGACAGCCTGGCTTTGTTCGGGCGCTGGAACTGACTCTGGCACTGAGGCTGTCGCTGATGCTGCTTGGCATTTGCATAGCAAAAATATCTTTATTCATTTTGGTGAGCCAAGCGAATAGAAATTGGTAATCCGGTGACCTTTGCTCCTCGCTGTTTGCCCGCTGTTCGCACGGAAGGAAGTCCAAAGACGTCACAGTTCATGAACTCTTTTTCGGCAGCGCCCAGAAGCCCGCTCGTAGCTTTTTATGATTCCAGCTCGGAGTTTATGCCCTGCCTTTATGTGCAGCATAATAAACTTGATGTCTGAATCGCTTAAATTGAAGGTCGCATTTTAATGTTCTTGTATCTTGATTGCACACACCACAGAAAATCCCTCTGCCAAAATATGATGGGATCAAACGTATCCCGACCCACGCTCCTGGCTCCTCTAATGCTGCACATTTCAGTGACCTGGAAGGGGAATAAGAAAGGCTTTGATGTGTTCCGAGCATCGGTCCAACGGAGCAGACCTAAGTTGCACTCGCATCAGCAAAAAATTAGCCTTACAAAATGCCTTTGAGAGGCGGCACAAACATATTGCCATTTCCCACGCGATGGAGTCATTCACGGTTTCGGAATAACTCACTTTCAAGGGGTGTGATAGGGGTATATACGGTCTCAAGATAAACTTCTTTTACTTTAAATATTACTTTAAAAAACTCAACTTGTAAGAAAAATCTCTCTTAAAATCTCTAAATTAAATTCCTAATTCCCCAGAAAAGGGGAAACCTTAGTTACTTTTATGTAAATATCCTGCTATAGATTCCACAACTTGTTGATGAACACCAGTATTTCTGTTATTATTGCGTGTCCTTCGTCTATACGAGTGAAAGTTGGCACGCGCCAGGAGGAGAAAGTGAAGGAGCGCCCACGAGCAGGGGAAAGTGAAAGAGACACCATGGAGCCAAAGGAAGACAAGAACAGTAAGGACGTGGGGCCGGAGACAGCGGCACGCCTTGGCTGTCGGCCAACAAACAAAACAGGAAAAAACAAAAAAAATGCGCAACAGTTTAAAAAGGAGGCGTCAACCAGCAGGACACGACATGTCGGAGCAGAAAGGACAACAAAATAGCTCACCCAAGGAGCAAAGGACGACCGAGGAGCAGACAAACTGTTGCTGGCTGTTGCTTCCCCTTTGGCTTAGCATATTTAATCGTGCGGAAGCAATCGATTGCCGTTAAATGGGGGGCAATTTGCCCCTAATGACGTCATTACATGCAACAAGCCATCGACGGCGGGCCAAGAAGAGAAAAAGAAAAGGCTAACGGCCGCACCAGCAGCCCCCGTTCATAAATCAATTCTCTTCTAAACTTGGGTATACATTTCTTAATTAAAAACTATAATTGGAAAGGTTTTATTAAAGAATAAATATTAAATTTAATATTAAAATGCAAATTTTATATATTACAACTTTTTTAAGATTTTTCCCTGTGTATTACTGGCCCCACAAAAAAAACTTGAGTACCCAAAGCGTATTTATCACTTGGCCAGCTTAATGGCTCTAGGGCCAAACAAAAGCGTATTACAAAGCGTTTAGCATGTTGTTTTTTGCACTCCTCGCCTCTTTCTTTTTTTAACATTTCACTTGATCCCTCTTTTGTGGTCTATACATGCGTGTGTGCTGCTGATGGCCAAAACAATAAAAGGAAAAGCGTTAAAAAGAAACGCTGGCCAAAAGGAGAAGTTAGTCCACCTGCGTGGTCCTGGGGCTTAAGTGAGTCCTGATGAACTACGGCAAAGATGAAGTCATGAGCGAGTGAATAAGAAAAGCGAATGAGTTGATGAGACTATATTAAGAATGTGAAGAAAAGAGCCTTGGACATAATTAGCCTCATTTTTCATAAAAATTTCTGATGAGGAACATAAATTACTAGGAACAATTTAGTTCTGCTTCATAAATTTTACAAATTAGTTAAATATTTGGTGTAGAATTAAGTCGTAGTTTTTAATAAATTTATTTTAGTTGGCTTTCGTGAAATAAAAATATTTGATAAGCAAACTTAAAAATAACTTGACATTGTCTACAAAAATCTAATTAGAGACAAAAACTTTTTCTTGACTTTAATAATTTATTAAGATTTCCTTAGAAATTTCTCAATTAGTCCCGTTTTTCTATGACGGCACACAAAAGGCTTTCTTTCACCTTTTGCCACGAAATTGACTTTTGTTTAACATTTCCCTCCTCCTTATTACCTTGCCACCCACTTTCTTTATTTACCCTCCTCCCCCCTATATTCCTTGGCCAAATGTATGCAAATAGAAATGTCGCACATATTTCATAATTTTCATATTCTTCGTTCCGAAAAGCAATTTGCATTTGCCTTATTTGTTGTTCCTGCTGTTTTTCGGAGCAAATTGGTTGCCATTTCTGTTTATCATACATGGAAAGTTCACCGAGGGCTCTGTGTGAAATGGGAATTATGGGCCAAATTAGCTTATTTGACATTTCAGAGTGCAAATATTTGGAAATGCGGGCATGGGGGAGGGGGTGATTGCGCTGGAAAATGGTTGGAAAAGTCGCTACGCATTTCATGCCCGACTGCAGTCAATCGGAATTGATGGAGCCATAAGATTGTGCGGCTCGCCCCGAGTGGGTATTTCATTTATCTGCAGCTGTCAGTTAATTTCCGTTCAAGTAGCCATTAAAACAATCATGACGCCGCTTAGGCACACACACACACACACTTAAGCAGACTGAAATGAGGGACGTCGTCGCCATTTTTATGGGATGCCATTAACAGCTTGTTGTCGCAGCAGCCATTTAATAATGGTAAAATGCTAAAAATGGCACAAATCCAAGGGAAATAACTCAATTACACGGTCTCTCTACCAAGAGCTTTAACTCGGACTCCTCCCCCTGGTTAATTAAAGACCCTTCTCTGGGTTGTCCTGCCTGTCTCCTCCTCTCTGATTATTAATATTGAATCCAATTAATCTTCTCCATTTGACTGCGACTCCTCCGCAATATGTGGCGCGTGTGTCAAGTTATCATAAATGATTTCGACTTGCGGAAAGTTTGTCAAAAACTTTCCCAACTCGCATCCATGTTTTGGCCCCTGTCTGTCAAGTCAATTTGTTAGCAAAGACTCCACTCTGAATTGCGGCAAATTTTCAACTCCACTCCAACATGGCAGTCGGAGGCAGGAGCCAGAGCTCGTAATCCCTATCAGCCAGTGTCGTCTGATTAGGTGCTGCCTCCTTGGCCTGGCTAATTACAAAACTGTCTGGCTTTAAGCCGCCTAATTCGGTTTAACTTTATGGAAATCGAATCTAATTTGGGACACTTCTTTGTTTGTTTTTGGGAGACTTTAATAGGTTTTTGTTAGATTATTATTTTGTTAAAAGGTTTTTATTGTGTATTTTAAATGTTTTTGATTTCATAAAAAAAAGCAAAGGCAATTTGAATAAACAATAGAACAAACAATTTAGAAAATTAATTTCGTTAAACGTTTTCTGTTTTACTTTTGTTTGCTATTTGTAGCATAAAATATTTTATTTATAAAATTATATTACGATTTTTTGTAAAATATTTTGTTATTATTTGAAATTCATTTTAATGCCAAATTTACGTTTTGGCATTTATATTTCTTTGAAAATTTGCATTTAAAATTTGGTTTAACGGATGGCTTTCGTTATGGTTTATTTTTAGGCTCAAGTTATTGGAATTATTAAATATTGTAAAGGCACTGTTTTTGTTTTTATTTCCTTTATTTATTTTTTTTTATTTTCTGACACTTTTCTATATTTATTTTTCACTTTAAATACGTTTCAAAATTACTTTTCGAACGTTGCGTTTTGATAATTGGCTCGCGTTTGTGGCGTTTGTGTGCGGCTGGCAGGGATACGCTCGCATCGGCACTAGGATAAGGACTAAAGGCGAGCCGAGGACCGAGAACTCTGCGAAAGGAAGTGGCGCAGGCTCGGAAGGCGAAGCGGAAACAGGGAAACCCACCACTGAGGTGGGTTTCCTTGGGCGCCAAAAACAGCTGCCGAGCCGGTAGCCGATATTGTTTACATTTTCCTTGCCGAAGGAGAGAGCGGGGAAAAGCGGCGAGAGAGTGAAGAAAAGCTTCAGAGAGAACAGGAAAAGCGCCGACTGCTAACAGAAAGCTTTTCCTCACTTGCAGCAGCTTTGCCTGAGCTAACCGAAATTCAAATTCCTACTGTTAGCCGGGAAAAACTGCATAAATTAATTGCTAACATGTGAAGCAAAATTCAATTAAAACTTTCTATTGACAAATTAGCATGCGAAATGGTGGAAAAACGCCTTGGGCTGGGTTGGGGAATCTGGGCAATCAGTAAGGATTAGGGTGTCCTTGAGGCCAGGTGGCGGGGCCCTTGAGGCACACACACTACCTGTTGGCTGTTATAAATCCAGGTCCCTCAGGCCGCACGGCCGAGCAATTTAGCCTTAGGGTGC
Source organism: Drosophila ogumai (assembly GCA_018904815.1). NCBI lineage: Eukaryota > Metazoa > Arthropoda > Insecta > Diptera > Drosophilidae > Drosophila > Drosophila ogumai. Next base: position 63,085 of record JAEIIJ010018806.1, on the reverse strand, counting down.
CCCGCCACATCCTGGCTTACTCCGGCACCCCAGGCCCGGGGGCATCAATCATTCTGGAAGGCAACCGTTTCATTTGGTGGGCGAGTCAATCTTGTGAGCGCCACCTTAACCAATTACCTAACCGCAGATGAAGCCTGAGGGCGAAAAGGATGCGGGGCGCCCCACCTTTGTTTGCGCCGTAGATAAGACTTGCCACAAACATTCCGGCCCTAAGTTATGCAGAGCGACGCACTCGAGCCTAACCCAACTGGAAACGGATCCGGGTTCGGGTGAGCTGGTGCCGAGTTCATAAAATATTTATTTATGCGGATGCTGCTGCGGCTTGATCTGGGGGCCAAGGACCCAGGACCAAGCACCCAGGACTGATTGAAATGGCGAACGAGTTCATTTGTATGTCAGGACGTCGTCTGTCTTCTCATTTGTTAAACGTTTTGTGCGGCTGACGACGTCGAATGCATATACATATGTATATATAGCATATATCCCCCTGTATCGCCTTGGATTTGCGCAATAATCAATCATAATGAATGGTACCGGGCAGGTGGGGCAGGTGGAAATAGATTGAAAGGGTCCTGCTCCCCACATGTGAAAGGGCAATTGCTGGTCCTTAAAGTTTACCCACGACTGAGGGAAGTGGAAAGTTTCCCTTTTCCTTAAAGTTTCCGAACTTGAACCCAACTCAGATCCTGACGCATATATATGTATATTTATTGTCTTCCAGCCATTAAAAGCAGGCAGGCGCCAAAAGTTTTTCTCCAAGTCATAAATGCATTGAACTTGACTCCAATCCCTGGCGACCCCAGAGTTTGCGGGTTGAAATTGTTGAAAGGGTTTCTTAGGAAATTTAACAGAAATTTGTGGATAGTTTTAGCGGAAAAAACTACAAACTTTGATGGAATATATATATCTTAAACCTATATACTTATCTACTTGTTTTTCTTGTTTTTATTTTAGCCAAAGTGTAGAATTAATTACCTGCAAAAAAAGAATAAAAAGTACATTAAAATTCATGAAACATAGCTTATAGATTAATTTTTATTTAATTTATATGTTGAAACATGGCCAAAGGTCTGGATTTCCCGCCTGACAAATATTTATCCAAAGATCCATTGCTATGCAACACTTGCAGTGACGGCTTATAAACATAGTCTGTTTTGGGTTTATTTTAATTTAATTTCTACTTCAAAATTTGAATTTCCGCCACAGCTTTGATTAGTTCTATATATCCAAGGATCCTGTGAAATCAAGGCTCGCAGCGTCGGCACACGAACATGCCAAGCACTACGCCCAATCCAAAGATAATTATATAAGCCATAATGTTTACTAGAAGAATAATTTCACGTTAAATATGTTTTGCAATTTTATATACAAAATAATTGGAAACTTACTCTATGCTTGGCAATGAGAAATCCAACAATTCCCCCCACAATGAATGTTATAAACCGCTGCATATTTTCCTGGGGAAATACGATCTCAGGGATTTTTAACTAAAATTTTGTATGTAATTTCGAGTTGAAGGCTCAATAAAAAGTGAATGAAGGAATTTAGTCTTGGCAGGTTTTGTTAAATAAAATGCAAGGCCTACTTTCTTGCTGAAATATATAAATAATATATGTAAAATACTTTTGTTACAATATATATCTTTTAAATGATATTTTCTTCTAAATCTTCGCCACGTCTAAGAGCTCAGAAAAAATCCTAAAAATATTAAACCATCTTTAAATTTATAAATGTTTTATTTATACATTCTCCTTAATACTTTTTGTTAAATTTGGTTTATTAATATCTGCATTTTGAGTCAGCATTGTCGGCAACTCATCAGTCCAATGATAACGCCCAGGGCAAATGAAATGACGTGACTCATATTGCTTCTGGAATCTTGAATTTTAATTATTAAATTTTCTCTATGAACTGCAATTCCTAGTTGTTAGGTAAGGAGCTCCAGTCAGCATGGCCGGCAATACAACCTTCCAGCGAAAATGCCCAGGACAAAGACAATAAGGTGGGTCATACTATTTCTAGAACTTTGATTTTGGGAGAATGATAATATTTGTGAACAAAAGCTGGCAAGCTTCTGGACCTCTTTTGTAACCAAAAGAGACATTCTAAGCTAAGCTAACTTATTTCTTTCAAATAATTAAAGTTTAGAAAAGAAAATATTATATTTTTGTTTTCAAAATTAAATAGTTTTATTGATCAATTTTGTTTAGGTTGGCCTGGAGATAGGGCTATTCAGCAAGTGCCTCTCATCAGTCCAATAATCGCTGCGTGGTTCATTTTGCTTTTTAGATACTTCTTTTTCTACAATGGCAGGATATATTGTAGACCATTAAGAAGAAAGGTTATAAAGAAAAACATTCACCTAGACATTTTTGGCCAAGAAATCCCACCAGGCATCCAATAAGGAATACACGTATGAAGTCTGCATCCATATCTTCATTCCCTAGGTGTTTCTTGCTACTAAGAATCCTATAAAGCAGCCAACCAGAAATGTTACTGCAAACTCCGCGTCCATCCTTTAGGTATTCTTGGCTATCAAATATCCCACCAAACAGCCAACTAGAAATGTGAGCAGCCAATCTCCATCCATTTTTTGATTTAGAATACTTAAATAACGGCAGAATTTATTTAATAATAGACAAGTAAGCCAACAGCCTACTGAGAACGGTTTGAATTCTCTTATCAAATGACCCACGATCTTTAAATGTATATATGTTTTATTTATACATTCTCCTTAATAATTTGAGTTAAAATTGCTTTATAAATATCTGCATTTGATGTCAGCATTGTTGGCAACTCATCATTCCAATGATAATTCCCAGGACAAAGACAATAATGTGGCTCATACTATTTTTAGAATTTTGATTATTCAAAATTAAATAGTACTTTAATAGTATTGATAGACGTGTAGATATATAAGATAAAATATATAGTTTATGTGAAAATTTTTATTTATACTTTTTAATTTCTAAAGTTTGCTTAGGTTGGCCTGGAAATAGGGCTACTCAGCAACGGCAGGTGATCAGTCCAATAATCACTGCGTGTTTCATTTTGCTTTTCAGAAATTTCTTTTTCTAGAATGGCAAAATATATATTGCAGAGCGTTAAGACAAAAATTATAACGAAAGCCATTTACCTAGACCTTTTTGGCCAAGAAACCCCACCAAGCAGCCAATAAGGAATATACGTATGAAGTGTGCATCCATATCTATATCCCTAGGGGTTTCCGGAGTTTCCTTGTAATGCTTCTCGGCAACTCAGCAATCCAATGATAATTCCCAGGCCAAATGGAATGACGGGAGTAAAATCGGTTTTATCCAACCTTCCAATGAAAATGCCCAGGCAAAAGGTAAAAATTCGTAACATAGTATTTCTTGAATTTTGATTTTGGGAGAACGAAACTATTTCTGAACAAAAGCTGGCAAGCTTCTGGACCTACTTTGTAATTTGATGTAACCAAAAGAGACATTTTCAGCTAAGGTAACTTGACTCTTTCAAATAGTTATTGTTATGTATGTATTTGTTTTCAAAATTAGATGGTTTTATTGATAAAAGAATAAATATATAAGATAAATATATAGTTTATGTGACATTTTATACATTTTTCTTTCTAAATTTTGTTTAGGTTGGCCTGGAAAAGGGCTACTCAGCAACGGCAGGTCATCAGTCCAGTAATCACTGCGTGTTTAATTTTGCTTCTTAGATATTTCTTTTTCTAGAATGGCAAAATATATATTGCAGAGCGTTAAGACAAAGTTTATAACTAAAGCCGTTTACCTAGACATTTTTGGCCAAGAAATCCCACCAAGCAGCCAATAAGGAATATAAGTATCCATATCTAGGTGTTTCTATCCACTCTGTGAATGCAAGTCGTCATTCCAATGATAACGCCCAGGGCAAATGAAACGACGTGAATTAAATTGGTTTTATCCGCTCTTCCAACGAACACGCCCACGGCAAGGAAACAAAGCAGCTGGGACATAGTATTACTAGAATTTTGATTTTGGGAGAACGAAAATATTTCTGAACAAAAGCTGGCAAGCTTCTGGATCTACTTTGTAATTTGATGTAACCAAAAGAGACATTTTCAGCTAAGGTAACTTAACTCTTTCGAATAGGAAATATTATATTTTTGGTTTCAAAATACGATAGTTTTATTGATAAATTTTGATTAGGTTGGCCTAGAGATAGGGCTGTTCAGCAAGTGCCTCTCATCAGTCCAATAATCGCTGCTTGGTTCATTTTGCTCCTTAGATACTTCTTCATCTACAATGGCAGGATATATTGTAGACCATAAAGATGAAAGGTTATAAAGAAAAACATTCACCTAGACATTCTTGGCCAAGAATCCATCCATATCTATATTCACTAGGTGGCAATAGCCACTAAGAATCCTATAAAGCAGCCAACCAGAAATGTTGCTGCATACGTCGCGTCCATTCTTAGGCAGTATCCTCTAGGTATTCTTGGCTATCAAATATCCCACCAAACAGCCAACTAGAAATGTGAGCAGAAAGTCGCATTCCATTGTTTGATTTAGAATTCTTATATAACCGCAGAATTTATTTAAAAAAGTCAAGTAAGCCGACAGCCTACTGAAATCGTTGTGAATTCTCTTACCTAAGTTTTGTAGTTCTTGCCAAACAAATAACCCGCGATGCAGCCCACAATGAAACTAAAAAGCAAGTTGTTATCCATAATTTGGTGATCAGTACTATGAATGAAGGTTACTTATGATTTTCAAATGACATTGCTCGCCCAGAAATACTGATGGGGGAGAAGTCAGTCTATAGAATCGTTGGAAAACAGGGAAAAATATCAACAAAAGATTATTAAGAGGAATATAAATCTATAGTTTCTTTATCGATTTGTAAATTTTTGTAATTTTTTAATAGGCTTATTACCTAAACTATTTATATCTACATACTATATACAAAATATAATTGGTAAATCTTTTAACTCCTTTAAAAACAAAATGGAAATATTTAAGTAGCATTCGAGATCAACGTCAGGTACTTTCCCTATTCAGATCGCACAGCTGGGTAAAGTTCTCACTATTCAAAATTTTCCATTCGGCTAACATCATACATATTGTTTCGGAAAAGTTTTCCTAAAACAAAATTACACTATTTGAAATCTGCCGATTGTCCCGATTCCGATCCTCTGATTAAAGCCTTCCAAGATGTGTGACAAGCAGGATTGTCCTCCGCCACCGCGGTGCTGCCCACCGCCGCCTCCGAGCTGTCGCCCACCACCCTCACTGTTTCAAAAACTAAACTGTGTTGCCTGCAATCGGTTCGTTTTCTTTCTAATTGGCGCCGGGATAGGACTCTACTGGGACAAGCTCAAGCAGGATGCCAAGAAGGCGGCGGAGGAGGCCGCCAAGTCGCCAAAGGAGAAGGAGGCGGAGCGCAAGGAGCGCGAGAAGGCAAAGGCCGACAAGGAGAAGGCCGACAAGGAGAAGGCGGACAAGGAGAAGAAGGAGAAGGAGAAGGCCGACAAGGAGAGGGCAGAAAAGGAGAAGAAAGAGAAGGCCGCAAGGGAGAAGGCGGAGAAAGAGAACAAGGGCAAGGAGAAGAAATAGTAACAGAGACGTCCAAATTTCCAGTATCCCCATCGAATCCCAAGTTTTCAATTGATGCGTTCAACGATCTTCTCTACACTTTCCAGTGTTTTCCAATATTAATTACCAGTTCGAACAGGTGACGTGGTAAGGAAATTGAACTGCACTGATGGAACGCCTAGGAAAGCGTTAACGTAAATATCTGCAGCAGGAATGTGTCCACCATTTCGAAGTTTCTATAAATAAATTGAATCTGCTTTAACGTTCAAAAATTTGGAACAAAAGTTCAAAGAACATGTGTTTTACCCTTAACTGAAATATATAAAAACATTTTCAACTAATTCGCTGACAACCTTGTGAAAAATAAGATATAATAATAAGATGCATGAGAAAAGATTCCTCTTGCTTGCATAAAAATCTAAAAATAGTTTCAAGTGCGTATGTGTGCGCACTGATCTAGAGCGTTACTCATCTTATCTTTGGTATTACAACATCCCCACCCTAAACCTAGACACATTTCATATACTTTCTTAGCGGAAACTCCAGTTGTAATTTAATAAATTGCATTTCAGAAGAATAAATAACAGATCAATCGAAGAAACTTGGAATAGTGGCGTTTTTACAAAATGCTCAATTGATAAATTTATCGCAGGCTCCTTCGATGGACAAACTTATCGATCGGCATTTGTAGTGCGATACAGCCCGCTACACGAATGCTTGAGAGTGAAGGCCATCTCCAGGCGGCTTGGTAACTTTCCGGTTTCAGACTGGCAACGGCATCCGTATCGGTTTAGGGGGGGTTTTGTTATCGGTGAACAGCAGGTTCCGTATCGGTTATCACTTCTTCTTCTTGTCATCCTTCTTGTCCTCCGACTTGTTCTTTGCATCCTTGTTTCGCACGAAGAAGACGCCGAGTCCCACTCCAATCAGAAAGAACACGACCCGATTGCATGGCGTGCAGTTGAGCCGGGCCAGGAGCGAGGGCATCGGGCGGCAGACGCGCCGGACCTCGGTGCGCTTACAACTGGGCATGCTTCCAAATGCTGTGCTGCTGCCTCCTCACGATTTCTCAATTATTTCGAAAATTTTGACGTGAATTTCGTTAGCTGGATTTCTATTACGACGAAAACAAAGTACGATAAAAATTTTGTACAAGCCGAGAGGGATACATGTGGCCGAAAGCCTCGATAAATACTGAGTACAATCACATAACCCGAGTTGACAGGTCGTCAACTCGACCCAAGCACAGAGTACTAGATTCGGAACTAAAATACCCCCTAGAAGCCACCTTTCTTACCTATTTTTTCTTGGTGTCCTTTTTCTCGGCTTCCGCGGGAAAGGTCTTGGCAAACCACAAGCCTGCCACGACGCCAGCAAAGACAGCCGATAGACGCTCGCACATCAAATGCATGGTGAAAGTTTTGACTTGACCAAAGAACCTAGAGTTTGCCCAGAAGGAACTAGCTACTTTTTTGGTTTATGTAGAATTTAGAATTTTTTGGTTTACTCGGTGTGTACTGGTGCTACTAAAATGAATAACTGAGGAATGAAAGCTGCCTCCGTACGGGACTACACAAATCTCAGAGCCTGCTTGGAGCGAACCCGAACCCACCCAGTGCCCTTAATTAACTGAGAGATTACAAAGGCCAATTTAATTAGCCGGGATTACGCGAGTCCCAAGGCTGTGAAAATGCGAAATTAAAGTGCCATTGTGCCACCTCCGTTGGCAACTCTTATTGGAATCGCTGTGCTCGCATTTGTGTGCGTACACAACAAAGGCTCCACATGCTACAAAGGATGCGATTTGGGGAAATATGAATCTGAATCAGTGGGGGGATAACCGCAGGAGCCAGAGGTACGATTTAAGCTCCAAAAATGTACCAACCAAACAGCGAGTTCCGTTTAACCCAAATGTTGAAAGATTCAAAGTCAGGAGCTTCTCGATTCTCCCATCTTTATTTGTGGGCCAAAATGTGTGGAAGTCCCCACTGGAAATCTTTAACAAAAAAACCAAAGTGCCGCCTCGTAGGACGCACAATAATTCACTTCTTAAAGCATTTTTCAGAGGTCCTTCCATTGTTCATTTACTTGTCAGCATTGGACCTCATGCTTCCCATTGCTTGATCTACGTTGGAGTTTTGACCGAATTTCGATGTTCTTTTTCCCTTCTCAGGTTGTTCTTTGGAATTTTTATCTTTGTTTTTGTCTTTGTTGCTGCCCTCAGCTGCTGTTTTGGAATTTCGGTCATTTTTAGATGAGTTTTCTAGAAAAGAAAGTAGCTATAAGATACTGGACATACGTAATCGGGGGCCTGTTTCCAGCTTAGCCTATTTCTTGCTGTCCTTGCCTTTGTCCTTGTCACCACCTGACTCTGGCAGCTCAAGGGGTGGGAAGTTCTTAGAGTACCAGATGCCCACAAAAGAGCCCGCCATGAGGGCGGCGAATCGATCGCATAGCATACGCATTTTGGTATAAATAACAAAAAACTAGGCTAGGCTGGTAGAAAATATAGTCACAATTTTGTTGACTTAAAATTTAAAATCTGAAACTGTAAATTTGAACTGCAATAAGCTGGAATTATAATAACTGAAGGGGAATGGCCTGCCTTGTTTTTTTCTAGTTTACTTAACGAGAAATTCTTAGTTTCTACGCTCTAAAACTTTTGGGCTCTTGACTTATTCACACTCAAAACCACACAAGAAAAGCAATCCCCAAGTTGGGTTTTCTTGGCTGCAAGGATGTCACTCAGCAGCAGACAAAACCGAACAGGTGAGGTTTGCACCGAAAAGCCCATCATTGTGCCCAAATTAACTGCTAGGAAAACAAAGAACTTTTCAACAATGTAAGATACACAGAGAGAAAAAAGAGAGAGAATGATTTTCACTTATAGAAATTCATGACTTTAAGTTGTGTCTTAGAAATAAAAGTATTTTTAATAGAATTTATATGGAAAACTTCATAATGAATTTTTGATATATAATACAGAAAAAGATACATTTTATCTCAGAGCACTTATAAATAAATGCTTTAAAAGTTCTTAAGTGTAAATAAAGTTTAGTTTTCACATTTCTTTTATTTTCAAGTTGAATTCTACAGTCAGAGATCTCTTTACGACCCACTCACCTGGGGATCTGCAGCGCGATCTCGTCCAGACTGTCCGACGGACTCATCGGCGTCCGCTCGAAGAGGCGCGAGGGGGCCAAGGTCAGGTGGCCGGTGGAGTCGCTGACGCATTTGAAGACCTTGGCCCCCCGCCGCTGACGCTGCTGCTGGCGCTGCTGCTCCACGCGCTTCTTGCGCTTGTTCTCCTCGGCGCGCTGCAGGTTATGCAATCGAAAGAAGAACATTGACATTCTGCAGGGGCAAGTGGTGGTGGTGGTGGGTGGATGTTATGACGAGTTGATTGCAGAATTAATTTCAATTTTTCGGTGGCAATGTTTGCTTTTCCAATGGGTTTTCCGTTGAGTTTCCACGGTTTTTCGTGCACAAAATGGTACGGTTATTGTTGTTGAGGGAATTTTAATAGTTGTCGTTGGCGCATTTTATTTTTTCACAAATTGTTTTTTATTAATTTGGTTAAGCATTTCATGTTTGGCGTTGTTGGTTGATTTTCAGTTTTCATTGTCAGCAAAATTATGAGTTGACATGAAGCGTATAAATGGTAAAAGCACAGCGAATTTTTTACTTAAATGTGTGTGTGAATTGCATTTTTCTGCATTGTGTGGGTTGTTGTGTGTGTGTGGGGTGTGTGTAAAGGGAGCTTTCTATACCTTCAAACAGTAAACAAGCACACAAGGAGGCAATAAAAAATTAATAGCAAACGGAAGCATGCATGGATGATTAATCCCAGCTGACCCTTGGCTTTCAATTATGGTTTTTATATAAAAATGCTACAAATGGTGGGAAATAAATAGAAGTCAGCAAATGAAATGTTATATTAAGAGCTCAAAAATAAAAAATACAATTATTAATAAAGTTATCCCAGGCAGCAGCATATATTCCAGATTACAAAAAGCCAACTAATGGCAAAACTAAATCAAGCAAAGTGACATACGCTCGAGGGCGCAAACCAACTTCCGTAGTATCAATCAAATTTTGAAGTGAAATGGAATTTCCCAAATAAAAGGAGATGGAAAACTTTACAGCAAACTGGCAACTGTCCACAAATGGAGAGCTCAGAGCTCGGAATTGCTCCTCCTTTCATTCCGGAAATTGAAATATGAACCGCATTCGGGGGCGAGAAAGAGGGAGATGTCCATTTCCCAAAAAAAAAAGAAAAACTCCCACACAATGTCTCTGGCAGCGGCAGGCGGAAGTGGCGGAAGTTCTGCGGGTAAGCCAGATTTCCCAGGAATCTTAGAGCTGCAGCTCTCATTACTTTGATATCCTTAATGCACGCGAGGCTAAAGGCAAGCCCACAAATTTGGCTAACAAATTGATTGATTGATCAGCTGCAATCAGAATCAACTGATACTCTTGTCATCAGCTCCAGATTTCCGTTCAATTAGCAGGCGAATTCCCTCCCTAATGAGCTGGGTAGCTCCCCGCTCTCTCTTTTTGGGTCTTGTGTCAAAAATAAATTAATCGAAATTTGCATAAATTTTAGAAGAAGAAGACATTGTCGCGTCGTCTGCCCCAGTACTCCTCCAAACACTCTAAATGATTGCGTACCCGAAACTTAATTATAAAAGCCAACAGAAAATGCCAGGCGGAGCCGTGAAAATTGCGATGAACTGGAATAAAAACGAACACTTGGCATCGTCATTAGCTGTGTCCTGGCAGACAGTTTGATTTGGATAATTACACGGGTATTTAAAAATTTATTTACAGAAAATTTTAAAGAAATATATGAGTTGAGTAGCTTTATTATGCTAATTACCTAGGTATTTAGGAATTCAGCTTGCTCACAGAAAGTATTAAAGAATCATTTAAACACATATTTTCCCCTAGACTAAAAACCTTGAGATATTATTTTTGGACTGAATGATTTAGTAAAGAACCATATTTCACACGAATTTATAGCTCACATTTTAATATAAATAATTCCAAAGATTATTTCTGATTAAGCTTGTGGCAAACAAGTCATTAAATCGTTTGTTTACCAAACCAAAAATCATTTAGATTAAAAAATCAAAAAATTTAAAGCAACCACACATGATTTACTCTATCCATAAATCATTTAAAGCTCTTCTCCCAAAATTAATTAAACCAGCATGCATTAAATTTAAGCCACTTGTTTAGGAAATTATAAATTCCCTTTTAGCATTCATTTAAAATCTACAAATATTTAAATGCTGTCCCAGCTGCCCGGGTAATCCCATACATTTGTTATGGCCCACAAGGAGAATTACGGAGCGTGTCGGAAAAAATGGAAAGTAAAGTTTCTCCTCACAAATGGCAGTTCATCATCAGGCGGTTTAGTATGAGACTGCCCCTCTATTATTGCTAATGATGCCCATTTGGGGAGTCCGCATGGAAACGAAACATTTAAATGTAACAATTAATAATAAACTGAAATTACTAGTCTTAAAATATTGTTATTTTCATAAATCGATTTGATCTGGTGGGCCAAGGTTTAACAAATTGCGATTAGAATGGCTTGGGGGAGTAATGCAAGTTTTTTGCGGAATATAAATATCAGTATTTGCTGCAATGAGAAAAGCTTTGGAAGTGTTATTTCTTTTAGTTTTAATACAACTAATTCAGCAAGGTAGCCCTTACGGTATGTTTAGAGCCCTCAAGGATTGCCACAAATCTTTAATCTTCGATGCCTTTCAGATTTGTGTACCATACCAGTGAGTATAATACTTCGAAGCATCTGCCATCCCCTTCAGATCCTTTGGGTTCTAAGACGGGGTAAATGCGTGAAGGCAGCTATGTGCATTAAGGGATACTCCGAGCGGCAGTGCCAAGAACATTGCATAAGAAGAAGGAAAAAACCCACGAAAAACACAAATACGACACAACTAACCACAAAGGCACAATGCACAACTAAAATAATATTAACAACGAAACCGGGAATCACAAACAGTCCAACAGCTGAAAGGATGCTGGAAATAGAAACTAAAAGAACCAGAAGAACTAGAAGACCAAGAACGACTCAGCATGTTGATTGCTTATTTTTAGATTAAAAAAATAAAATTCTATGGGTAATAAATATCAAAATTTATATTTCCTCCCAATTAGTAATATTTACGTTGCTCTTTAGTACGAAAGACATAAGCTCTACCAAATTAGCAAATCATTTTAATAACATAAAATCCTTATCAAGCCGAGGGCCCGCAGCCCTCTGGGTTTTTTTCTTCCCCCCAAAAATGTATTTTCACGCCCATTGAAAAGCGCCGTAAAAAAGCAAAGAGCAGGCGAACAATATGGAATATTTTTGGCCGGGCGAACAATGCCACCCGGAACCGAAAAAGCGAAGGCAAAGGCAATAATCATTAGGCCAACAAAGGACTCTCCCTGGTCGGGGTGGGGCAGCCTCTTCTATCGGGTTGAGTGCGTTGTCAAACGCTGACCAGGCTAAAAAGAAAAAAGAGAAACAAAAAGAAAAAATGCCAAAATAAACACTTGTCGCCGGTGGAATTTCGAGTGGGGAAGGTGGCTTAGGTTAGGTGGTTTGTGCAACCACAAAAGAGGATATTTTCCAGCTCAGCACGCGCTCAGGCGCTGGTGCGTGCTGCTCCTGCCTGTGTCCTGGGTCCCGGAGACCATTAGCCATGTGAGTGCGGGAGGAATATGAAGAACACTCGGGGAGGGACCCACAGACTGATGGCAGACAGGATACAATCTTTTCACGGTCCTTGGCCGGGCCTGGTATCCTGGTGGCCTGACTTACCCAACGCCCTGATATACGTAATAAAAATGTAGACAATTTTTACGACACTGTCCGAACAGAACACAAGTGGACATTCCGCTTTTATTTCTTCATTAAAAAGCAGTATTGATTGCCCGCCCAGGGGGGTTGGAGGCGGAGCATCGGGTGAGTTCACCCCGAGGACCTTTATACATCCATACTTTTATTATAGTTTGCCACACAAAAGCGGGCTTTGTCAGCGGCGTTATTGGGCTCTCTGGGTGCGTCGTCTCTGTATTTGATTTATCCATATTGAATATCATATCTGTCGGTGGCTTTTCATCTTTCTTTCATCACTCGTGGATTTTAAAAGCCAGGCTGCTGCTTTATGGTGTATTTCAATATGCCATGACTTTGATGTTGGGTAATTGATTACGCCTGTCTGGGTAATTCCCGCTAATGTGAGAACCATTTTTCAACGCAAACTAATGACTCCCCGATGGCCCATTTATCGCACCCCTTTCGATGAATGGCCCAACTATAAATACGGGTCTAATTGGCCTGACCTAGAAGCCTATAAAGTGCGACATGAGGTCTTGCTCTTGGTCAGTTGGCAAAATGGTTAGAGCCTGGTCGCTGTTCTGCAGTTTTCTCAGCAGATTCATGGCTCTTAACGGGCTAAACACCTACTACTTCAACGCGAAGAAGAACTGTTTTAAGGACTCCTGGAAGCTGAAGGTGTACTGCCTGGTACACCACCTGCTCTGCCTTGTGGCTCTGGGCAGGATGCTCTACAATTCCGCCGGAGACATGAGGATAAGTGTGAGCATCCTTACCATGGGCGGTACCGCCGGCTTTTGCATACACTCATGCTGGCAGAGGAGGCAGGGCCTCCGGAAGCTGGCCCAGGAACTCATCCGCATGGAGGCCAAGTCCTTCTGGGGACTGCCAAGCGGCTCTATGCTGAGGCATCGATTCTACCTGAAACTGGTCTTTGTCTCAATCACCCTGCTGAGGATCCACCTGTTCTATCCCTTCTACCTGAAGCGTCTGGTGCCACATTGGTTTATCCTGAACCTGGGCTCCTACTGGCTGGTGTACAACATGCTCCTGGCCGCCGTCTTTGGCTTCTACTGTGTGCTGTGGCAGATCTGTCGCAGCCAGGAGATTATCAATAACAGGATGCTGCTGCTCTTGACCAGAACTAGGCAGAGGAACAGGCTTTCCCAGATGACACGCTGCCTGAAACTCTACTCAAAGGTGCTCCTTCTGTCGGACCAAGTTAACCTCGAGTATGGACACGTTTCGGTCTGCGTTTTGGCCTGCAAGAGCTGGTTCCAGATCACCTTTGGCTACGAGATATTCCAGATGGTGGCCGCCCCACAGTCCATTGACATGAGCCAGGGCATTCGAGTTTTTGTGGTGCTGAGCTACATCCTGGATGCCATTAACCTGTTTTATGCCACGGATGTGGCCGAAATGTTCACCAAGTTGAGGGAGGACTCATGGCGCATCTTGCGCGAGACAAACCGGATGGATCGCTTGGTGAGTTCAGACTTTTCCCAGACTTTTCCTTCACTTACTTTAACTCCACTTTTAGCTGTCAATGTTCACCCTGAAACTGGCCCTGCATCCCCAGCGGGTTGTCTTTCTTAACGTGTTCACCTTTGACCGAAAACTTACGCTGACGCTCTTTGCCAAATCAATGCTGTACACAATCTGCTGGCTGCAAGGCGACTACAACAAGCTCAAGTCCTAGACACTTGGATGGCAAATCCTCTGATTGAAAGAGTTTTATTATATTAAAGAAGGCAGCAGAGGCAGAGGCAGAGGCAGGAGCTTGTCTCGCCGGAGAACACAAAGCGGAAACCAGAACACATGCACAACTTGAACCAATACAATTATTTACATATATGCATTCAGTAAATATATAATGGAAAAATCAACTACAATGCATTCGAATCCAAAGCTACAAGCCAAGGAGCTCTGCACAATGAAGTCTGAGATGATGATGATGATGGGGATAGGGCAAGGATTGGTTAAGCTTACACAATTGTTAGGAAAAAAGTGGCATAAGCTTGGCTCGAAGGTAGAGTATCCTGTAGGGGTCAGTATAAGTGTTTTTAAAAATTATTTACAAAAATTAATAATAATATCAACAAGCCTTTAAATGTTCTTTTTTCTCAATTTAGGAAACATCTGACTGCCATCTATAATATTTATAAATATTCCTTACTTTAGACTCTTCTTTATACAATTTTAATTTTAAATTCGTCCCTTTAAAGGGTACTTTTCTCCACCTTTCCAGGACCTATTATTCGCTCGCATGCAGGTGTGTGTATATGCTGTGGAAGGATGAACATTTTTATTTGATTTGAGGATGAAACCAGCGTCTCTCCGCGTGGGTGTGTGCTTGGAGTTAAGGTGTGAAAATAGTCGAGCAAATAAAAATGAAAAGTAAATCGTAAATGGAAACCGAATGGTGAACGAAATCAAAGGATAAACAAAACTTACTTGTGGAAACCAATTAGCTAACTTGCAGTTACGGAGACTAGTAAAGCGGTTGTAGGTGCCGTTGGTAGCGCCGCTTTCGCTATTGTTATTATTGTTGTCGTTGCCGCTGCTGCTGCCACTGGGCGTGGTGTGGCACGGGTCACTGCTCATGTTGCAGGACCAAGGATTCGTTTCTTGTCGTGTTGGAACACATACACAGACACATGGACACACATACACGAATAAATGCAGTTGGCAGAGAACACTTATGGACAGATCTACAAAGCGCACAGCAAGGAAAGCTCCCAGGAAAGAGACTGTTGATGTGTGTTTTTGTTTGGTTTTCGCTTCAATTCGTTTGCTTTACCTGAAAATCGTTCTGGGGCTTCTCTCCCGACAATAATATATGTTATAGTAGCTTAGTTTATAGGTTGAATATGTTCAAATAGCACAGTCTACAGATTACACGTTCAGTTACACTTTACACACGAGAATTGACAGCAAATTTGGAGTTCGCATTTGCCTCGCCTGTCTCTTAGTTGACTAATTTAAAGCTTTTACCAAGTTTATTCCATTCTGGTCATATGTACACTTAGGCGCTAAACTAATCGTATAAATTCCTAGTTAAGATCCGTTTGGTCGTCGTGATTATTATTGATTTTTGCAACTCAGAACTATCTCCGCGTTTTGGTCCGCTCGGTTGGATTAGGTATGTATTTATCGTTATTGGTACGCTTAGTTAGCTATTAGGTGTAGTTGGTCGGTTAGTTGCTGGTTTCTCGGCCATGTAAATATTTAAAGCTGCTTTCCTTGGACTCCTGTTGATATTTATTGTTTTCTCTGTTCCGGCCGGGTTCCTGCGGAAAAGAGAAATTGATGCTCGGGGAAAACTATTGCCGGTCCGCAGCGACTCAAGTGTGCCAGGCGACTGGCCCCTCCCGGGAGGGACTCAGACATTTGCTTGCCAAACGAAATTATGGCCATGATATTTTGCAAATAATAAAAAGAGGAGCAGAGCTGGGAGAAGGGACATCGGCCGACATCGGGGACACCCGTGGAGCGGAGAACAAGCGCCGAGCATCCTAAGTTCAGATGCGTGCCAGGCAGCCATTTGGCCATCTTTTGTGCCACTTAGCCTCGGCCACCCGGCCATTTGCCATTTTCCATTGGCCACTTGTCTCCGCTCTTGCAGCAGCCACAATAATTTAATTCCAGTCAACCCAACGCTGGCCAGTGCAAGATTAAATTTAACCATTTTAACCGAAAATATTTAATTCCACTCAGCTGGAAGCTAGATTTACGATTTTTCACTTGTCTCCACACAGATTTTATGATCTCCCAATATAAGCAATGTATTTTCTTAAATACATTTTATTCTTGTACAGCAAAGACTTTAATATATAAATTTTTATTTAAGGCCTGTTTGGTATAAGCAGTACCTGCTGTAATTAATTCATTTCAGCCAAGCTCCTGCGACTAATCTCCTGCAAACGACCTGGAATACACCTGCTCTGCCTAAATATAGAAATATGGAAGCCGTCCCCCCTAACGAAAATCAATAAGTGTTACACTGAAAATCGCTCACGCCACCGGCACATGTGTGCTGGCAGCGAAGTAACGGTAAAGGTAACGAAATTTTCTTCGATTATTAGTTTTGTTGCAGTTGCAGGTGACAAAAAACGCGACATAAAGTCACTTCGCCCACATGCAACATGAGACCAGGCTTTGGCCTCCCTTTGTCCTCTCGCTCTCTCGAAATTGAATTTATGGCCAACACACACACACACATATGCCCGCTCAGCGTCACAACAGCTGCTGCCAGGACAGTTTACACATTACGTATACGTACTGTATACGGGAAAGTTTTTCGGCTTTGACCCAAACTATCCGGCAACCCGAAAAACCCCACCGAAAAGCCATCCCAACCCAGGCCAAGGAACTCAGCCTTTCAGCCCTGAGCGTATATAAGTTTATCTCGGGGCCCTGGCGTTGGCTCTTCTCCTCGCATCAGCTATCTGACTGAGTACAATTTTTTATGGGAAAAGTTCAAAGCAATTTTTAAAGATCAAAATGCCAAACGGAAGACATGGGACGAAGGATGCCGAGACCGAGAGACCGATGGACCAGTGAGAAGCCGCTGGGGACTGGACCAATGTCGATGGCGAGAAGCCACAGAGAAATCATTTCATTTCAATTTATTTTCCCATTTCCCATTGTTTTCACTTGGTGTCTTCAAATCGGAATTTGTTTTGCCGTGTTGGCATTTTCACACCACATACACACACACACACAGTCAGAGAAAATTCGAAAATTACACAGCATTATTTTCCCAAATTACTCATATTTGTCTCTACGATTGTGCGTGATTGTGTTGTTGTGAGTAATTACTGTAACTTTCTAGGCCACTCCTTGATTAGGGAGAATTTCTTTGGTAACTTTGGATTACAAAAAATAAAATGAAAATGCCAATGAAGTATTCCTAATTGGATTAACAGAGGGCTGAGAAAATATGTGGCATCAAAGTGATTTGAATAAATAAAAAAAAATAACAACTGTTCATTCAGGATTTCCGTAGAAAAACTTTGACAATTTTAAAGACTCATGGAATGCAAAAATCTGTGCTTTTCACAAGTCCTGATTACACAAAGTTTTTAGCCACAAACAAATCTCTGGCTTAATGCAGCTTTTGGCCCATAAATTGCGCCACTATTTTTAGCTGAGCAAAAAAGTTGATCTCATTAATCAAAAGCCAGTCAGCTCTTGACACAAAAAAGACAGCGGGCGAACCCCACAACGAACGCAACCATGCTTTGTCACTTGATGAAAATTATGCCAGAGATTAGAGGTAGAGGAAACTGTATAAAATAATATTTCAAATATTTAAATTGTCATAAAACTGACTATAAAACCAGGAAGGCAATCACTTTAAACGCTTGAGCTTACATAACCACAAGAAATTATGCAAAAGTAAGAAAGCAAAACCGATGAAAAGATAAGTTAGGGAGCAGGGGGCAATTATGAAAAATCTTGGCAAAGTGGAAACTATGCTGAGGGTGTTTGTCAGCGGAAATTTATGCTTGCGGGGAATGACCACTTCTTGGCCAAAAGAAATGGCAGCAAGAGCGGCAGAGGCGGTGGCAGTGGCAGTGGCTGCGTGAAAGGCAAAATGGCGCCACTTACTTTAATTGCTGCCACGTTGCCGGGGTCCTGCGACCGTGTCAGAGGGTCCTGATGGCCAAATACACAAAGGACCGAGGAGCGTCTCGTGTAATTAAAGCACCACGGCACACCGCATCCAACAACAGTTGCAACAATGCGTCCTGGCCGGTGTTAACTTGGCCAAGTTGCCAGTGCTGCATTGTTCGTTTGCTGGCTGCCCAAGCCCTCGTTTACGAAATTTTCGGCACTCAATTGAGCACATTAACTGACAGACGCTGGGCTCCATTGATTACTGACTGCCATTCAGGCTACACAGCACTCCCTTTCCTTTGACTTGGCCTCTTAATTGGCTTCGGTGCTAGCTAAGTGCTGACCGTTTCGCAACAGGACCACTTGGCTCCAGTTGCGTTTAGTTTAGTTACTTTTATACGAGTTTCGCACTGTCCGCAGGGAGTATGGTAAATGGAAAGCTTATGAATGTTTAAACAACTTTCAATTGCGAGAAAAGTTTTCAATTTTCGCTGTAACTTTTCCCAGCCCCCTATCCTGGCAATGCATTAGCAAACTTTAATTAATATGTGCGAGCGAGTATTGATTCTATCTGTTCTACTGTGTTGCCAGCTTGTCTGAAAGTTTTCACTTAAATGGATCCCTCGAGCAACAAGTTTTTTGGGGGACATACGCCACTTTGTTACGATAATGAGCTTTTGAATTAGGCTGGTTATTAAATTTCTAGAAAAGTAAATGTAAAATATAACAAGGGTATAAAGAACTGTAAAGAAGTCTTATTTTGAGAGCTTATTCTGACTGTTGACAAACTCAAGCATAGCAACAGCCAAATACTTTGACGGCACTTTGCTGCTACATCTTGCACACTTTGCATACGTTTGTCAAATCCAATCGAAACCCATTTAGCCCGACATTGCGGGTAACTCTGGCTGTGTACTGCAACTCGAGACTCCTCGGGAATATCTAACGTAACGTAACGTAGCGCAAAAGGGCAGAATGCCGAGCTGCATGTCCTGGGCTGCAGCCCGGCGATTAGCAAACAAGATGGTGTGGAGCAGAGTGCGACTTATCCGGGAGGGGGGTTCGCATAAAAATGCAATGCGTTGCCTGGCAACGGTAAAAATGTGTCACCAAGGGGATAGACCAAGGGTCCTTTCCCAGCCCGAGGATATACAGTGCCGTGCAGTGCAGTGCAGTGTAGTGCAGGGAGCACTTTCGTTCGTTGGGAAAACGCCAAATGACTTTAAATTGAGAATCGGTTCGGTTCTGCTCTGTTGTCGCTACGTGCCACTTGAATGCCACTACAGTAGCACCACCACCACCACCACCACCAGCAGCCAGGGAGCAAATGAAGTTATGCAGTGTTTTCATTGATTTCCTCTGTAAAAGCCAATGGAATGGGGGGCCCTGTTTCCCAGGTACTTACTCAAATTAAACGTGCCAAAAGGGGAGTCAACACCTGCAGCTGCAACACACTTAGCTCCAGCTCCAGCTGCAAAAATTCTACAGCTTCAGCACTTCAGCCGAGTGACTGACTTGATGCTCTCGACATGCAACGGAAATGAGTTGGCTAATGTGACAGGAGGCGGGAAAGCCGGGCAAATTTTTGGTACAACAGCCTCGGGCCATGGAGTGTGTGGCCCTGACAGGTAAGTATGCGTTGGTTTTATGGCTGATTTGGCCGCTGGCAAGCGCATTCGCCACACATCAGCAGGCAAATGCGTAGTGCGCATTACTCATACGCCCCATAAACAATTTAAAAGCACACACTTTAAAGGCCACACTCCATGGCACTCGCAAAAAAGCATTCAGCTCATTAAATATTGAACACGAATTTATGACCAACTGGAAAATACACACAACCAAAGCAGACAGAGAGAGCGCGGATAGCGAATTGCAATTTGAATTTTGTCCTGTGAATTTGTAGAGGGTCTCGCTGGGGGAGTGTAAAAAGTTGCTCATTATTATCCCAAAAATTTGAATTTGAATTTTGCTGGAATGCATAAAAAATCATCATCCACCAGAGACCCAGGCGAGGGTTATTAATAAAATATGCCCACCGAATCCAAACTCTCCCTCTGCGAATTCAAAGAAAACGCCAAATTCAATCAGCGGCAAATGAAATTTCCCACCAGGTTAGGGCCAGGCTCTCTATCTCTGGCCGTAATAAATTTCATTTATTTTAGGCAGGCCCAGTCTCGCCAGGATTGTAACACTTACAATTAATATTAATTTACGCTTCGTCCGCCATATTTAATGCAAAAGTTTTGTGCACGTCAATTCGTGTCAGGTCAGAGCGTTGGCCGCCACATAATTGTCACTTAAAAGCATTCACATGCTCTCGCTCCTTTACTTATTTATCTTTCCTTTGTGTCTCAATTATCCGGCTGTCAGTTGGTGTTGCCACGTGAGAGACACGTGAATGTGGCAAGAGTAATTGAATAAATACTGAAAAATTGAGACTGATTTTGCCGGAAGTTGCTGATTAGTTTTACTTTTAGTTTGTGGAAGTTGATGGAGGGAAGGATGGGGAGGATTTAATTAAAAAACACTTACTTTGTTGGCTATAATATCAATATTTCTGTATATTTTAAAACCTTTTAAACCATTTTTTGAAGTTTAGAAATTTTTTAAATATAATAAAATCCAGTAAGTATGTTTCTTCGAATTTCTAGTGAATTCTTTAGGTTAACACATCTACTGTTTATGTTCGGATTTATAAAAGCATGTTACCCTAAGTATCCTTATATTTTCAAAATCCCTTCCTTGTAATCCTTTAATTCTAGCTTTCACTGTACCTTTAGGCCAATTAACAAACCTTTCCAATTATAACTTCCAACCACCTCCTCGTCTCTATTGCCAACGCAGCGTATGATTTAACGCTTGGCTGCAGTCTGAAGTGAAAACTCAAAGTTCCGAGCCGAAAATTAATAATTAACTATTATTAGGGCGGCGGCGGAGGAGTGTACACGTCACAGGACCAGCTGTGACCGACCGCAGGATGTGTATGGGGGTAGCGGTGTGCTGCCCACAAAATGCCTTTTCCTTGTAAATTATAATTGTTATTAATTTTTGCCAATTTGCATGATGATAATGATGATGATGATCAATGAATTGCCGCCAACGCACAGGGCCCCGGCTGGTGTTGATTAAAAACTTTCCGAGCGACAAAATCGATGATGAAATTAAGTAAACAATCAATTTGCGACGGCCAGGAGTGAATGAATAAATGAATGAATGAACGAATGTCGTCTTAGTCCTGGCAGTCGCTAAGCAAACACCCCCGGAACCCCTTGGTGGGCCACCCCTGGTGTTGGTATTTACGGGTATAATGAAAGTTGTTCTTGTCGTCCTCCCACCCATACAAGCAAAACACATTTGCCTTTGTTCCGGGGTCCTGGAGAAAGGTAATTCATTTGGTTCGTGGTCCTGTCCCGCTGTTTCTGCTAATAAAACATGCCCTGCACTGAGAAAAACTAAATAGTTTTGGTATTTTATTATACAACTAGTATTGAAAAGGCTATCTCCCTTTTGTTCAGTGTAAACTGTGTGGACAGCCTGTTGCTGTTAATACAATAAAATGGCAAACTCATCGCACTTAGCGAGGCCTAAAATATGATGGGGTCCTGCGAGGTGGGACCCCACCCCCTACCGACAATTGTCAACAGTCATTATGTGGGTCCAAAAAAGTTTGCCATCGCCTCTAAATATATATATAAAATTTTAACGCTGCACGTGTCAAGCAAATAAGGAGCGAAATTTACCAGAAAAATAGTTGAGCCAAGTTGAAATGAGTTTCCTGGAGAAACTTTAGCTAAATAAATGATGAGCTAAAGGTAAAGTTGGTTTAAAGTGAAAAGGTTCTTATAGGAACTTTCTCTCAAATAAATTATCTATCCCTACTCCTTAAAAAACTGTCACACTTTATGCTATATTAATCAGATTTTTTCCCGCATTTATGTGTAAAAAGGGTCTTCAAGGAACATCTGATTAATTTTTTGTTAGAGCACAAGCTCAACCCAAGATAAAGTCAGCGTTTCACTGCATAATGTAAGCAAATTGGATTTATACAATTAAAATCTGCCTGCCTCCAGGCTAAAGTCCGTGTGAACTGCGTCAGGCGGGGATATGTTGGTGGCGCCTAATTATTCATGCATAAATTATATAAATAAATTGTTGACACGAACCAACTCTCGGCCTATATATCCAGGCTGTCAACATGCTGCTCGCGGCATTTAAGCCAAATTTAGGGGCGAACAAACTGCTAAAGCTGAGGCTAAGGCGGCTCAGGGCGTGTTCTCGGGCTCGTGTAAATAAATTAAGCGGCTTAGGATTGCATGTGTGGAGGAGCCTTGGAGATTCTTGGCTTTGGCTTCTTGTTTGCCGTTTGTCGCGCTCTTTTTGTAATTAAAACACTTGGCGAGCGTTTGAAAAGCGTTTGTAAAAGCGTGTATTCCTAATGGAGCCATTTGTGGTGTTAACAGGGACTTGGCAGAGGAACAACATGGCTAAGCTTGTTATAATTATAAAGTCAGCAGCTCCAACTAGGCTGTTAATTATATTTAAATTGTTTGTTTAATTTAAAATATTCCACTATTTAAATATTTCAAGTACAGACTTTTCTGTGGTTGTATTTCCACTCAACAATGTATTTTAAAGGACCTCGTCGCACTGGAAGATCAAGTGCCGGCCAGTCAGCCTGCAGGAAGTGCGTGGAGCCGCCGTTTCGCATAAATTATGCAGTTGTTGCTGGATGCGCATATCGATGGCATTTTTAATTGAACCACCACGCAACCCGAAAAGAAAAAAATGCCGCCTCTGAGAGCTGCAGCTTGGGCTCGTAAAACGGTTAAAATTTAATTAAATCAATGTGTTGATTTAATTGAAACGCAGTGTCAGTGACAGTGGCCATCTTATTACGCTTCGCCGGGCAATGCAATTAATTTACATGATAATGCACCTTACCCGCAGCCCACAACTTGGGCAGTTCTCGGAGACCTTAAAGGCCAAGTCCTGCGCTGTTGTGTGCAGGTCGGAAACAAGCACATATCTACATAGCCCTTAAATATTTACAGGGCTTTCTCTCACAATTGGAGCAAAGCCAACTTGCAAAATAGAAAGTGGAAAGCTGGAAAATTTGCCAGAGGTTTTTCTGTGACCTAATTTTGTGCAAATACACTCTATTCTTTTTTCATATTCAGAATCAAAATATACTAAATAAAACAATAACAATATATACTAGCTTTTAGTTTAGTTTTCAACAAAAGCCTTTATAAAAAATTGGCTACAAATATAAACTCTATACATTTTCAATTATTTCCTTTGTCTTTCAGCCTTCAAAGTTGCTATATCCTTTTATTTTATCCCATTAATCCCAAAGTCAGACTATGCAATATAGTAAAATATGAACCGGCAGGGCGTTGACAGGCTGTCCATCAAAACTGTCCCTTGTCCCTTGTTCCTTTGGCTGCAATATGTCGAACGGTTTGTCTGTTTGTTTGCCTCTTTGTTGCAACAACAACAACAACAACATCAACAGGGACAACTAGACCGGGTCGGAAAGACACTCCCCCTGCCAGCCAACTATCTGTGATTGTCATGCACTTAGCCAGGCCCGACATAAGCCGACTTCGGCTGGCTGTGTCCTGTCAGCTGTAAATTTACGATTTTCCAGCGAAAGAAAAAAGTTGTGGAAAATATAAAGCGTAATAAAAATCTTGATTCTACGTTAAGCTTTGCCAGTGCGGAAAATTTCATTGGCAGCAGTCGTCTCTCCGCTTGGATAATTGATGGAGACCTCCTCAGCTTGACTCTTAAAGCCTTCCGAGCAATGACTGCAAGTCGTTCCGCTTTATTTTCCCTTCCGTTTTCCTTTGGTTAACGGTTTTTTTTCTTCTTAAATTTTTTTTTATTGCATCTGCATTGTCCTGATGGCCTCTCTCTGCGCTCCTCCATATCCCTGGGCTGGGGCGATGGCAAATATTTAACTTAAACTGAACTTTTTCCTAGCTGCCTGCGAGAAGAGCAGTTCGGCAGGAATGGCGGTTACAACAGGCCCTCGGTTCTTTACTTTTCACACCCAGCCTTTTGACATGGCCATTTCCCCCAGTCTATTGGTTTAGCAATGCACACTCGGAGGAAAAAGGAAAATTTATATAGGAAAGTGTACTTAGAAAATGTAAATATATTAAATAATTTAAAGGAGAAAGTCATGTTTATAAAATATAAATTTTATATAAATTTTAGAGATATATAGAGGCTTCTTTATAATATTGATGACTCGTTTTATTAAACTGAAGCTCTCAAAGCTCCCCTAAAAATAAAAAAAAATATCTAGTTAATTTCCCAGCAATCCTTGCAGTGCAACTAATACATATCCTGCCCCGAAATGAGTTTCTGGCCGACGGTTTTAATGCGGTTAAGTGGCCACTTCTGCTGGGCTGGCATATTTTGACAGCAAATTGACCGACAAACGTGTATCCTAATGACATGGGAATTCAATTTGGCGCTGGTTAAATCATTCTGCACTGTCGGTGAAATTAGTCCTGGATTTAATTGAATGAAACGAATGAGAGAGATATTCCCATGGATTCCGCCAAATGATTTGCGTTGCGAAAGAGGTAATGGAAATATAATGATGCCATAACTGACGCCTTTCAACGCTCTTGCGAATGAAGACTGACATGCGAGGCGTCCATTTCCGACGCCTTCCCTTGGGAGAACGTAGTCCACACACACACACACACACACTCATAACGTGTATATACACAATGTCAATCAGCAAATAACAATCTGACAAATGCAAATACCAGAAATTCAAATTGTATGCCATATAAATAATTCAGGGAACGCCGGGGGAGTGGGGGTTGCATAAAAAGTTTTGTTTTTTCAGCTCACTGTTACAATTTAAATTTTAATTAAATGATAAAACAGCAAACGTCGCAATCAGAGTGCAAAAGCGTAACTTTAGCTGAGGGATTTCGTTTTTTCTTTCCGCTCCCACAATTCTGCGGCACAAAGGCGTCGCGTAAGTTGAGAACTTAAACCCCTTCCGAAGGATACGACACCTCATGTGACGTAGTTGTATGTATCCCTTCTGTGTCACCTTACATCGTTTTTCTTCCGCCCAATTCTTTTTTCGGTTTCCCTTTTTATTTACCGACTGACGTCAATCGATTGATTTTCGAGTGTGTTCTCCATTTCGATCCGTTCTAGCCCTAATTGCAATTGACCAACGCCCGACTCATCATCAATAATACCCAGCTCTTCCCACGTACGCATTTATTATGCAATAATTAATTGTCGCACTCCAGGAATCGGGCGGGACAGACGGCGACCCAAGGCGGTCAAGGTTGACTTCGGGCCCCACATGTCGGCTTTATGCTTTGTTCCCATACTCAATCTGGCTGTCACAGCCTTTCGTGGCCCTTTGCCACCATAAATGCCCGGGCATATCGTCACATATGTCATTTGTGCTCTGTTTATGGCCCAGTTTTTATTGACATTGATGAGTTCACGGATAGCCAGGGGTGAGTAATGGGGCCAGACGCCTTGAACTCACGACAGAAACATTTATTCAGGCTGTAAAGGAATGCTAACTGCACTACGTGTGCCAGGGAGTACATATTAATTGTGTTTATCTGTGTTAATAACCATAAAGCGAGCATTACAATGAAGCATCTAAACATCAATAAACAATAATGGGTTTTTAAATACAGAAGAAGCTATTTAAGCCATTATAATATATCATTTAAGACTTCTGTTAAGCCTGATTATTGGTCCTCCTCCTGCTCAAATACACTTCAGCCATCAAAGCACAAGTTCCCAGTGCATAGCCAGTAAATAGAACGAAAAATGTTATTTTAAAATCTCTGAGTAGCAGGGGAGTACCGCCTGTCTCTGGCGGCAATTGGTTGGCTGAAAAATAATCGCCAACCGATGTTGCTACCCAATGGGAATTCAGGCCCACATCCCAGATGTAAGAGGCAAATTCCCGCAGGGCCAAGGCGTAGACGGAGTTCTGCTCCAGGACGGCTCCGTAGGACAATCCAGAGACAATATCCAGTTGCGAGGTTCTGCACAGGGCCTTGCGACTGGAACGCTTCTGCAGTATCGAGAAGGGGTCCTCGGGGTAAGAGTATATCTGATAGGCGTAGCTCGTGTTCAGCGAGGCCATCATACGGATTTGCTCGGCGCTGGGCACAACCATCACATTCGGGAGGATCTTGGCCAGGAACTCCTGATCCATTTGCTCCCTGATCTTCCACAAGTTTATGTAGTTGAAGACCACGGTTAAGTTGCTCTCGCGCAGCTGCTGGAAGTTGAGAATGTGATTGTACTGGGGAAACATGGTCATGAGAGTGCTATATCGAGCATTCGTTATGGTTGAATTGAAGAGGCCCGACAGAGTCATCACTATGAGGAGGAGGCCTTTGGCGGATCTGTATCGATTCCCTCGGGGAATGGACATTGCTAGAAGGCATCGCCATATTCGCAGATTGAATACTACACCTAAGAGGTCAACTCTGCGGGAATTTCTCTGGATTATATTGCAAAATCTTCGGAACATAGCCTCCACAGCACTTAGCAGAATGTACGAACCCAAAAAGGTCAAGAATGGTCCCATTCCGAAAAGGAGATTAAACCGTTCCTCCAACGATAGCTCCCTGCCGCAGGGCACTACGATGGTCAGAGCAGTCATGCCCAGGAAGCAATTGATTCTACTTAGTGCCGGATATCCAAAGTTCAGCAGTTGCCCAGTCATGGGCAGATCGATTTCTCCCCGCGCCGTTCCCTCCAAGATCTTCCATTGAGGCAGAGTTTCATTGCCCCTCAGGGGCCTCTGCAGCTGCAAGGTGATATTGTAAGTGCCGGCAAAGTTCATCATTAGCTGATACATATAGCCAGAGTACCGCTGGCTTCCTGTTCGCCGATCTGTGATAACATAACTTCGCGGAGGCACCAAGTCGGGCAATGTCAGGGCTTTCTTTCCTTTGAAGTTGTGCCACAGTTTGGGAAAGATTTTCTTTTCCTCGAAGGGTTTTTTTACCACTTGAAAGCTGGGCTGAGGAAATGGATATAGTCTGAGGAAACGTTCTGCTTTTTCTATTATCAAAACACTGAGAAACTTGTGCTCAGCTGCCTGACGTGTAAGGATCTCAAGGAGCTCCGTGGTTGCCCTGACCTGCAGCCAAATCACAATTCTGGCCGCTCTCATGTGATTGAAGTTGGCAGCCAGGGCGGAGAGTAAGGAGCTATCCTCAGGTGCGTCCATATAGACCAGGGCCAGAGTCTGCTTGCTATGAAAGTTGACCAACTGGATGCTCTGGGTCTCA
Organism: Drosophila ogumai; assembly: GCA_018904815.1. Taxonomy (NCBI): domain Eukaryota; kingdom Metazoa; phylum Arthropoda; class Insecta; order Diptera; family Drosophilidae; genus Drosophila; species Drosophila ogumai. The sequence goes on along the minus strand of JAEIIJ010018806.1, from coordinate 35,730 downwards.
TCCAAACGAATTGTGGGCCATGTGAGTGGATATAGCTGCTGGAAGCGGTCAAAACTGGACTTCCTTTGCATCAGAAGAAGGGTGGGAATCGATAGTTCTCTGTGCACTGAGTCGAGAGTGTCCTTGAGGAGCTGTAGTTGCTCCAAGGAGGCCACTGCCCCACTGCTGACCACAAACCACAGAAGGATAATAAATTTCCTCATCACTTGGGAGCTTTGTTTATTCTACTGATGTCGCCAGTCGGAGGTTCTTCGCTTTTTAAACCCATATCCTTGCATCTCTCGGTGCTAATGTAATTTAAATCTAAACTTCATATCTAAAGTGCTTTGCAATGAAACTGGACATTACGTATACGCACTGTTGTCGCTGCGATTTGATATTAAAATTAGCATGAATATTAAAACCACATTACTTTTAGAGCCGCGAAAAGCGTCAGGTTGCTTCATATTTAATTAAAGGCCTCGCACATTGTCCCTTCTCCTCCCCTCCCCTCCCCTAGGCAGGGTAAACTTTCGAACACATGTTTGTGTCCTGCCATACGGTTAGTGCTTTTATTCCGGTTTTGGTTACTTTCCCCATAAAAAACCCACTCGAGCTGAAGCCCCTCAACGACATAATTTACAAAGCGCTTTGGCAGCTGTCTACCTCTGTCTCCTGGATCCCGGCTCTTGGTTGCCGGTCTTCTGTCGCCTTACCGACACTTCCGGTGCCACCATGTTCGACTCTCCTCTCTGCCCTCTTATCGTTGTGTCAGTGTCAGTTCTGTGTTTGCCGAGGAAGGTTCCGAGGAGGAGTGGAGCAGTTGGAGCATTTCAAGCGCATTTAATGCGCATAATGTCAAATGCAACAAAGCAACAGAACAGAAACAACGAAACCCCATCACAAAACCACCATGGAGCAGGGGGTTCGGTTTTGGGCAAAGGGCGAGCACACACAGAATATTTTTAAGCAAGCTTAACCACTCGAGTTGAAATAAATTCCTTCATCTGATTGGGACAACTTTGAGCCAAGTTTGTATCTGGCTAATTAGGAAAAGGGTTGGCCTTAAATATGGATAACGGACTTTTCTCAATGGAGCAAACAAATTAAAAAAGGACGTTAATTTGCAGTTTATTTATTGAGATAAACAGCACTGCTTTCAGTTGATTTTTAACTCAATTTAAAGAGTATTCATATAAAAAATAAAGTAAATATTTTCTGAAATCAAAGCAGGACGTTATTAAAATCTCTTAAAAAAATTTAATTCTCTCAAACGTAGATTATTTATATTGATTTAATTTATTTGCTCCAGTAATTTTACATATACTGGCTTCACTTAAACGAATTTTCACATCGTTTTTAATTTTTAATTAATTATATTTGTGACATTTATTATTTCTTAAATTAAAATTTATAGCCAACAAGTGTTAAAACAAATTTAATGCTTAAAATGCCACACCCAAACTTTTAAATAATTCCAAAATTAATCTCACTTGAAGCTCAGTTGTAAAAATCATTACAACCACTTCTTTCTTACCCAAAACCCCAATCACACTTGGGATTTCAATGCATTTTAAAATGTGTAATGTGCATTTTCTTATTTAAAAACCCTTCTTCCCTCAGACTCCTTGTGGGAAACTACATACTTTATTTTTATTTCAGCAAAGTCCCGGCCATTTCAACCATTCCCTATCTCACTTTGAAGATCCCAAAGTGCGCGGCGGCCAAGCCCAAATAAATACTGGGCCCAAACTACTTTTGTCTACAGATAAACTTTTATTGATGTAAAAAATTACGCACGTAGAGCAAACAAACGGAAAGTACGGGCACAAAGAGAATTGCTAAGGACAACAATTCCGGAATGCGGAATCCGGATACGGATACGGATGCGTTCGATTCCTGTATTCACTTTCGGTGGCACACTTGAGTCGCTGGCGGATATCGCGCGGTATTCGGAAGGTATTTCTTAGGACAGCAGCACATACCTTTGGCATTTTCCGCGCCAAGGTGCGGCAGGAGGTGTGGTGTTTATGATTTTATGTTTTGTTAGCAGATTTTTATTACAGCTTCGCTGGCGTTGTTGCTGTTGGTTGTTGCTGATGCCAATGAGGCCCAGAGGAAAAGGAAGTGCGCGAGCGCGGCATTGGCCATAAATTCAGGACGAAACTTTCGGCAGCTACCGGGAGACGTTTGGAACGAGACTCCGTATAAGTTACGGCTCACGGGTCAACTGGCTGGTCACATTTATTTATGCACACACACAGCCGGTGGATCTGCGTAGACAGCCACAAATTTGCACGGAAATTTTATTGCCACTTTTAGCATTCGGTGTGAAATGAATATTTAACTTAAGCCGGCGTAATTTATTATTTTTGTGTTATTGATTTATGCGGTCGAAAAACTAAGGATGTTGGGAAATAACAGGTTAGAGTTATAGGTTATGTTCTCTAAGATTTACGGCGGCTCGTTAAACGGTTTTCTTGCTTTAATTTTTTATAGATAATTACTGGTTGGAATTATGCACTAATCCCTACTACTAAATATTTACTTTTTCCCTTGCCGAGTCACCTGATTCAATTTTAATTAGCACTCCGGCGATTTCCGTTACAAAAAACTCGCTTGAGGAAAATGTCACCGAGGCGACACGACACGACACGACACGGCACGAATGACACTCACGCACGCACGCACACTCACACACACTCACAACAACACACACTGCATCGCTCTCACTCGGTAGCGCTCGCTCGCTCACTCTTTTGGACCGGGAGCGAGGGGAAGGAAATCTCTAAAGAAAACTCTGGCTTCGGTGGAAAATCGAGCGTTCGAGGGAAATCACATGTTTCATGTGCAAAGTATAAAAACAAACTGAACGCCGAGCGGCAACTGGCAAGCCGACAAGGCCGACCGACTAACATATTTTCCCAATTGTGTAACGGGACCCGATCTCCGACAGTAACAGTAACGGTAACGGTAACAGTGAGGCCGGAGGATTTTCCGAGAGTTTTGGGAAAGCTCAAAGCTTTGAAGTTGGCCATTATGTTAAGTTAGCAGTCAATCGAGAAAAGGGGAATGTTAAGGGTTTAAAAGATAAATATTATTTAAATATTAAATAAATAATGCCAAGATATTTAACTAAATATTTTTTAATGTAAAAATTGTAATTTTGTATATTTTATGAAAACAATAACAGCGATTTATGTAGCAGAAATTACAATTAATTAATTTTAAACGTGGATTTTATGGTTTTTTTAACTTTCCTTATTTATAATAACAAATATTTAATATTAATTCATACATTTTATGGCTTTTAACAATTATTGGCTTGAAATTTAAGTTTCGACTACAAATCTAAGAATTATTATTTTATTTTAAAGGCACTAAGGTGTTAAGACAGCCAGTTTTTGTACTCGATTCCCACATAATTCGCACTTGTCGGGGGGAAATAGCCATAGAAGTAGATATACAAGTAGTTATAGACAGACGTACAACCTCAGAGTGCAATTATCGCTGGTTTATGGCTGCGACCTGTCTAACTGATTGCCGCTGCTTCAGTTGACTTGGAATTGTGGCCAAACTCAGTTGGAGATTGGATTTCTACTATTGCGGTTCGGCCACAAATCACTTATGGAGCTATAATTAAGTTAACGCCCTCCCAAAAAGCAACCGGTGTGTGTGGTAACCGCAAATCAAACTCAATATTGAAACCTTAAATTGTTAACAATAAACAAATAAATAAATGTCAAAAGCTATGTGGCAATCTCATAAAATACCCCGCTGACAATTATATGGTTTTTTCTAGCTTCTGTTTTATTTATTTCTTATATGATTTATATTTTTTATAAATTGTATTTTATTCTCTTGTAATCAACACATTATTTCCTATTCCTTTCCTATTAACTGATTAAACCATTGACATATTTCTTAGCTTACTAATCGGTTAATAATCTGTTTTTGTATAATACTTTACGACCCTAAAGACCACAAGGCAGACAATTATTTATTTTCACAGCCTCTTTCTCTATTAAATCAAACACAACTTGGTGGTATTTAGAAAACAAAACGTAAATAAAAAGAAAACCATAAGAAGGAAAAAACAAATAGATACTTGGCCCTTAGCCTTAGCTAAGCCAATAAATCAATTCCAACCAAAGTCGGCTCGGCACCCAAGACGTTTAAGGTTGTCCCAGGCATTCCTTCTCTGAATTTCATTACGAATGCCAGGCACAGGGGCACGCAGCTGGATGGCCACTCAAGCCAAACAGTTTGCCAGGACGTAAGGACACCGGACCAGCGTCAAGTGGCCACACAGAGCCAGCTGCCTCCAGTCAAGTCAAGTGGAAAGTGGGTCTGCTCTGGTCTGGTCTGGTGACAGGGGGCAAAAGTGTGTTAACATACTAATATTCACTTTGCATCTTAATCGTTGTTGTCCTGGCCAAAGGATGTCATTCCAGGGGAATGGCGATGGGGGATAGATGGCAATGCCAGGGATGGCGCCATGAATGCTGTGTTGTCCTGCTGTCCTTGTCCTTACACAGCTATTTCAATTGCTGCCTGTACTTGATATCGTCGTCGTCATCATCATTATGCGGTGAAAGTTGTGTTGTTTTGACATTAACGGAAGTAATTGCTGAGCAATTTTGGCAGGTATGAATAATTTTGATCTACAGGATGTGATAGCAAGGGCGTTTAGTGAGTGAATAATATTATATTTTAGCAGGAAATGTTTGGAAGCATTTAATAAAAATCAAATTTCTGATTTCTTATAAATTGTAATTAAGAAAAATATTTATTGTATTTTTTATCCTTTTTAACATTATACTCCAGCGCCATCTGTTGCGTTTTGTAAGAACATAAAAATCTCCAAAAAAGCTTTCTTTTTTATAGAAATAAAAACAGATGCAATGAAAGCTAATATAACCATTAGGCCAGGATGTGTCACAATGTCCTTTGCATTTAGTTTACAGCTGGCAACGCTTAGAAGCTCTCTTTAGCTCTCCCCTTCGTTACAGCTCTTCTCCTCCTAACCTCTCTCCTGCTCCGTCTCTTTCCCTTCATATTGCCTTCTCTGTCTCTTGAGCTTGAACTGCGAATAACAAGGTGAAAGCATAAGCAGCACGAACACGTGGTTGGAACGGAATTAAGAGAGCTCGTTAGCCAAAGAGAGAACTCAACCCAAAGAGAGCAAAACGGAAATGAGAAAAGGGATAGAGGGGGAAAAACATGTGCGCCCTAATGCTGCCCTGGCGGGCGTAGCCATTAAACGCATTTGTTTGGCCGCAAATCGCATTCGGTGACATTTCACATGGCATTTCCCTGGCATTTTCCGGAGACCAGACTGGCCTCAGTTGACCTCCGCTGGCCTTATGCTGCTGCTGCTGCTGCTGCATTTCCAGCTTCGCCTTTGCCTAATTGGCAATTTCTGTGAAAGCAAGTTGTCGTGGCCCTTAATGTGACCTGCTCTTTTTTTGCTTTGCTTCCTGTTGATTTCAGATTAATTAATTTAAGACACGCATGGTCTGCAGAATTAATTTGAAAATCTAGCTAATGCTTAAAATCCACATTCTTGGGACTTGTTGCTCCAACTCCTAGCTGGCTATTGTTAGGGTGCGCCCATTAAAGTGCATTAATTTCGTAATGAAACCTTATGACGCAAGGCAACGCGGCGTATACGTAATGCGTGCACTGACGCCCGCCTGAAAGTATGCTGCAAAAACACTTTAAGTATTTTGAGCAGCATTGCGTCTGAATGGGTTTATCCTTGTGGTTATGAATAGCGAATGGCTTCGCGGAGGGCGGTGGGGTTTGGGCAGGGATTTCCCATCGGAGTGTGCTTGGAAAATGTTATTAAGCTGTTGAGCTCGGCAACATGCTCTCGATTTATCGAGTTTTGCTCGCAGAGTAAACGCATTGCAAACTAGTTTTTCGAATTGCCAAGTTTATAAATTCGCAAGCAAAGAAATGGCTTTGCTTTATAACCATATGCACAGTGCGGAATCTAATAAATTATGCATATTTGTCGCACAATTTGTACTTGTAAGGCCCTAAAGTAGAAAAGAGCGTGCGTACTTGTACTAACTTATTAAGCATGAATATTTCATCTTTTGACTCACTTGGCCTAAAGTCTTCCTCTAAGTTTTATGAGAAAATTAACAGAGCACACTGGCATAATTCACAATTTACGAAAAAGACTCTAAATTTGGGTATACTTTGGGTTTATGCTATGGGTTAAGACTAGAGTTACCTATTAATTTATATAAAAGAATTTACAAAGTAATACTTTAACACTGTAATGTTTTCTGTTGTATAAATATTATATAAAATCTAAAAAAAAAAAATTAACTAAATATTATTTATTTTCTTTTAAGTATTTTATATTATATTTCAAACAAGTAACGCACAAATGTATGAATAAATATTACAAATTGTTAGGTTATAAGATCACATAACCAATTTCCATTTTTTAACTCATGCAAAAGTCTTGCCATACGACGTTTTATGATAAAACAAATTTATTGACTTGATTTATGTGCTAATTAAAGGAGAAATATTTAAAATTTGTAGAATAATAATTCTTTGACACGATATTTGTGGCAATAAATTTATAAAGCGATTTCACACAACAACTTTTGTTTCCATAGATATCACAAGGTTCCCACAGATTCCTGCTGTCAAAAAATAAAATGCCAAAGGGGCACTCAAGAGCCCATCGCAGGAGCAGATAAAAACGCACAAAATCCAGAGGATGGCAGCTGCTAATTGCAAACGAATCGTTACGCGTTGGACGGACATAGAAGACGAGGCTTACACACATCGAGATTGACAGGACATGCCGGAGTTTTACGGGGTATCCTGCTCCAGCTCCGGCAACCGCACTCACGTAAAACACAATTAGGAGGCACGCACATGGCGGGCAACACACATTTTGCTTTGTTTCAGCTGGCAGCGTGGCATAAACATAACATAAACAATGCGAAAACATTAAACAGAACACAGGACGCATGGCTGGCATAACGAAATGCTTCCACATAGATAATACCTGACGCGGAAGACCAGGACCCAAGGGGACGGTTCGTCCTTCGTCCGTGATGATTTGCGGCATTTTTTATGATTGCTTTATGAGTATGTGTGCGGGAAGGTAAATACCAGAGAGAAGTCATTTGCAAAATTCGCAAAATTCCTATGAGGAATTTGCGGGCGGAACAAGGAACAAACCAAAGGTGTTTCTCTCCCAGATAAGACATAATTGATAGCGTGTGTTCGTCAAGGAGCAACTTCTTCAGGTCCTCAGACAGCCATCAGCCAAGTTTTCGCACGATAAAGCCCAATTTTCCCACATCATATTTTGTATACGTACCGCAGTGAAAGGAGAATATCTTGCGTTAATTTAGGCACTTTTACTCACCTGCAAGAAAGGGAAAATAAAGAGTCATATGAGAACACAGTAAATGCTTACACAGAGGGGAAAATGTTTAAAGTAAATTTAATATAATTATAAAATTCTTAAGAAATAAGTTTAGCATCTTAGCTATAAGCTTGTTTTTACCTTTAAATGAGTCTTGAAAGATAAACTTATATATAAGAAAAGATATGGCCAAGCTATTATTTTGCTATTTTTTTCTCTGCACAAAACTGTGCAGTGGGTGTGACCAGAAACTAAAGCTCTTAATGTTCTTCAATGGCTCTTGATATACGAGCTGGTGCTGGCGGTAGTTGTGGCGCTTCTGTCTCGACTTTTATGGGCCATTGTTAAAGGAATCCTTTTTATTCCTTTTTGAAGAGGTAAAGCTTTGTGTGCTTATGGCAATAAAATGGCTTAAGCAATAGAGCGACTTGCAGAGTCGTTAAACTCCATCTCGCCTTTCACTCCCCCGGTTTAGCTTCTGTTCCCCGGCGATAATCATTCATTTCAATTACGCGCTCTCACACATCGAACAAGGGGGGAATCCATGACTTGGCCGGGCTTAATTAATGGCTATAACTGCCAGGAGCTGACAAGCCAATTACCAGGATGGCTTGCACCCACGGCTCGGTGTAATCACCAATCAAAGAGGTGTCGATCTATACACACCGTGAAAAGAAAGCCGCGCCGAGCATAATTGAGTTATTTAGGCTAATTGGCCCACACACACAGGCTAACGATGACGTAAATTGGCAGAACTGCAAGCCCAAAAGCCGCAGAAGTTTGCACAGCCAACATGGCCGGGCCCCCTTAACAATTGTTGACTGAATGTCTTGGCCCACTTCCCCTTGGCCACAGGGGAGGGATGGAAGGAGGGCATTCGTATTTCATTCAAAATTTTCCTGCCGAATTTCCGGCTGCCACATCCAACATCCTCAACTAAATTGAATTGCAAGTATGGAGGCCGTTAAATTAAGCAATTGTTGCATTTGCTGGCTTTGTGGCTTCCATGAATTATTTATAAAAAGATTGGGTAAACCAATAAAAGGCCCTAGGACTCAACCTCGTTATCTACATTTTCATTAATTTAGACTTGGCGCCCATAAGCCACCACGAGCTCCTCAGGCTCAGGCTCAGGCTCAGTCTCTGTCTTAGCCCAGCATCGAAATCCCATTATAGCCGTTTGAGGGAGGAGCCCGAAGTGAGAGCAATAATCACAGACAAAACTGGATAACAGGATAATAAAAGTCAAAGTGCTAAAACTAAATTAAACTGCCCTCGAGGTCGCCCTTTCACGCATAAGCGATTTGTGCGTGGGTGTCAAAGTTGATTTGAGATTTTTCCCCCAGATATTCAACGCCAGAATTTAATGGCAGCGGCACATGCTGCGTATACGCAATGTGCGAGAAGCTCTTCAAATTTAATTTGCCTATATCTACGAAAATTTATGGGAAACAATTATGCATAAATTGCTATGTGTTTAGATGAAATGTGCAAATATGGCAAAATGTGGAACATCAGACTTTAATGAGCCCAAATCTGTGATAATATAAAAATAATATGCAAAAAGCTTAAATGGTACTAAAGAGACTTGAATACAAACGCCCATTTGTACGCATAAATTAGTCGCTTTATCTGTTTTACACCATTTTATTCTTTTTGGCTATATAAAGATAACTACTTTTGTACACCAGAATTTATAAAACTTTAAATTGTTTCTATCAAAAAATTTCTTTGCCTGAAATCAATGCCTGCAATCAATTGATTTTTCAAACGACCTTGATAGATTAGCCGTAATCAGATGGGGCTTATAACGCTTCGTCATGTGTCACGTATTCCCACAGAAATCGCAAAGAAATATTTCCTTTTGTCAGGATAAAAGCAAATATTTACGTAGATTTTTGTGCACGCAATCAGCTTAGGAATACAAGGAAAAAAAACGCATAAATTCGCCGGAAGGCAGGTCGAAAACAACAACAACAACAAAGGATCTAACCACATGTCCCAAATTACAAAAGGACTTTAGATCCACTGTTACAAAAGCTTGTCAGTCTTTTAACTAATTTAACTATTATTTAAGTATTATTCCAAGATTTAAATTAATTAATCATTATCCCCCTAGCAGGGTAAAGATCTATGAATGACTTTTATAATATTTTATGGGCTACTCTATTTATTCTAAGTTTTATATTTATTACCACGAGTTAACTCTTATTTAACTCTACTATCGGATCATTTAAGCAATGAATTTTTATATAAATAATTTTGTATACAAATTATTAATTACTATATCAACATTACTATCGATAAGTTCATTGTAATTCCTCCACTGTAATCCATATTTTAAATATTTTCATTGAAATTTCAAGCCCAGTTTTTCAGCTCAGTGCCGCTTTGACCCGCCTAGAATCCAAATTGGAACCGTCGACACTCACCTCTCATCCAGACGCATGCTGCTCCGACTGATGTCACTCCACACGGACATGGAGCGCGGCCGCTGGAAGATGGACTTGGAGAAGCGCCGCACCGCCGTCGTGGGTGGGGTGGGCGGTTGCTGCGGGGGATAGCCGGCCAGGTCGGGCAGCTCCTCGGTGAAGTTGACATTGCGCGGCAGGCGGTGGTTGAGGGGGGGCGATGCCCCCGAGGGCATCGAGTAGCTGCAGGTTTGGTTATCGTCCGACATGCCTAGCGCGGTGTAGCTCACTTGGAGGTTTTGGCTCATTTCCTTTGACAGGGGCTCGGGAATAGGGATATGTGTGCGATTCTAGCCAGGTGATTCGCTCAGCCCGGGCCTACATCATGTTGGCGGTTTTTCACTTTCACAGTTCACTGCTGCTCACCACTATTTGCGGGCCTATTCCGGTTTTTCCCAGAGATATTCATCTGCGCCGAAAGCACGTCGCTCACTGAGTGTTTGCGAAATTTGTTTATTGTCCGCCGTCTGCTGTGGCTGTGTGTTTTGTGTACACATATATAATGGGTGTTCACGACATATCGGACACTTCATTAAGCACAATCAGGCCAAACAATTGACCATATCTCTCGCTCTGCCCCGTTGTCTTGTCTCTCGGCCACATGGCTGCAGGGGGAGGGTAAGTGACAATGATAAATGGTTGACCCACGACCTCTCGCCTCTCTCACAGTCTGCTTAATTGGGTGCACCAAAGATGCAGCACGCAAAAATTTGCACAGTTTAGAGTTCAAGTGGCACAGATGATCAATCAGACAGCCATTCGATCAGTCAAAGTGGGCTACAATACGCCTCTTAGACCGATTTTCGAAAGTTTTTGGGGAATTCAATTTGAATAATATTTGGAAATTCCAATTTTTACCAAAACAATGTATATTTTATAATTAAAAACAATATATTTAATAGTGAATTTCATTTACAAATTTAAAATTAAATTTTGTATTAATGAGAAAGGCTATAAATGTCCAAAGTTGTTCACTTTGATAAGGATAAAATAATTTAAAAAGAAAGACAATACCACCTTTTCCGTAGAATAAACTTTAAGCACTTTAAGAAGCTTCTTAAATTTTAAAATTAAATACTTTAAAAAATATATAAAATTATGCTTTTGCTGTATTGATAAATATTCGTAGTTATAGAGAATGTATTTGGCAGCTTTCTTTATTCCAAGTAAGAAAACATAAGACAATTGCTTAAATTTAATTTTTAGTAAAATAAAATACACTTCCTAAAGCTAGCCTTTGCCCAAATAATATTTTCCCTAAAAAAATTTCCATTTACTTTTGCATTTTTCGTAATTAATCAAATGTTTTCATTATGCTTTCCCAAAAGTAAGTCGACTCTCAAACCCTTGTCAACCCAAAATGAGTCCGAGGCGCGGCGAGCAGCGCTGCTCATCAGCATAATGAAAAATAAATTTCAGAAGGAGACACACCCATACGCAGCCCGAAAAAAACACAGGAAAAGCTGCAGTTTCTACCAGATGACGCAGACGAGAAATGAACAAAATTGAATTGTTTTTTCGCCGAAACACTCCCCAACTTCGTTATGCCAAGTCCTTGCTCTCGCTGCAATATTTTCGGGCATTGTTTCTTGTACATTTTATTTTGGTAGTTTCAGGCTTTATGGTTCAGTTAGTTGGGTTTTACAAACAGTTTTTCAAGAGCTATTCCCGTGAGCGCTTCGAGCTGGCAAAGTGCGTTCAAAGGCTCTGCGAAAAAGTCCCTCAAGGCTACACACTAACTTGGCCAACTAAGTGCCACAATTAACAAATGTAAAGGGTGCTAAACTGCGTTGCCCCGTCCACTTCCTCTTGGCCAAAATTCGGGTGGCACACGCGATTTGCCAGAGTTTAGCATAACTAAGGCATTAAATTGCCTGGCAGAAAGTCTCTGGCAAAGGCGGGTTGCTTGGGGGGGAAACTATGTGTGTGACACTTGCAAGGTCATGATTACAAATGTATTTCCCATAACATACTTTCTGGGTGCGAGCCAAAAGGAAAAGCCAAGAAAATCGAGAAAAGTCAACTGGTTCGATGAAGGGAAGGGATATTAGAGAAGGCATTCGGTCTGTGAGTACTGTAAGCCTTATGTTGCCATTGAGAAATGTGGAAAATATATACTATATGGAAGAGAGTAAGTGACTTTTTATTTATTTTGTTATGCATAAAGCAAAATAAAATAGTTTTTGATTGCATCTTGAATGAAATTTGATTATTTCTTAAATCAAATAAAATATGATATCTTATAATCAGGCACTAAATTTAATCGTTTAATTAATAAGACATCTTTTACGATTTTACCAAGATGACACATAATCCTTAAATGTTTTTTTTAAAGAAGAGATATTATATTTATTAATATATTATTAAGAACTCATATCTCTAGATTCAATAAAAGTCTGTATGGCAATTTTTTAATAAAAAATTAGCTTGGCATAAATTTACCAGAATTTATTTTATATTTTATTATTGTTGTTTAGCAATTAAACTGAAACAAAAACTTCTTTGAGGCCCCTGAAGCCCACTGTTGCCACTAGCCAATATATATGCACATGCATAATAAATGCCTGAAAATAGGCTCCTGGTTTTATTAACAGGAGGTGACCGCAGAACAATTCCCTCGCCTGATATGCGACCCACAGAGGTTCCGCCTTATCAATTAATGAACTTTCCCACCCCGTGTGTCCGGAGGAAAAGGGGGAAAAAAAAGAAAAAACGAGACATGTGACAATAGTTCCTTCCTTTTTATATCACGCGGGGAGCACATTTATTGTTGGTGCCGAAAGGAAATGTCTTTCAAAATGGCTGACAAACAGAACCGATGTAAACATGCGGGAATATGTTAGCTGGGACAGGCAGGAGCGCCTACCCGGGGAGCGGAGGGAACAATAAAAAATGTGTTAGCCTAGCATGTGTTGGCCATAAATTAGAGAGGAAAAAACAAAGCAAAGCCCCAGACATGAACCCATGATATATACACAAATCCAGAAGTGAGTTCCTAGCGGGGCCAAGGTGCATTCGCTTTTCAGGGAGGATAATCCTCGGTTGACATTTCGCCAGAGACCATCAAAATGAGCTTATGTGTGTGTGAAATCCTTTACTGAAATCCGTACCCATCACATCTGAAATGAATATCTCCCCCTTTCCTAGGGCCAGCTCCTGGTCAAAACTTGTCAGCAGTATCTTACCCTCATCAGCAGCGCTTTGAACTCAATTTTTGCACAAAAGCTGACCTTTTCTGGCATTCAAATGGTTCAAGACGGAAGAAAGGTCAGGGAATGGGCCCAAGGGGAAATGCAATAAACGGAAGATGGCAACTCCATTAAGTATTTACCCAACAAAATGAATATGTAATAAACTTTGAGGACATTGTGACCGCAAAGAGGGATGGATAACCATCGATTAGCAAAATAAACTTTTATGTCAAGTCAAGTTATGCGAAAGTTTCTCTAGGCAAAATAGTTTATGATGTTTCAGTGATTGATATCTATGGGTATTTCCTTTAAAAAATATTATATTCTTTAAAAAACGTAAGCATTTACCCCAATTAAAATTTAGATCTCGAAAGGCGAGAGCCCATTTCTTTTTGTGACCGGAAATTGCTTTCATTTGGTCCATCAACAAACTTTGTTGCCACATTCCTTGGGCTTTTATCTTTTTCGTATAATGTTATAACACTTTTTCCTAATTTTTGGCCATCGTCCATGGAAAAATTGTGTTTTTCCTTCCGCTTCTCCCCCATTTTTCTGCCAAGTTGAAAATTGATTTGTGGCTGCGGAGAAAAAGTTGAACTTTTTGTGGTCGGGAAATTGAATTTTTATTCCGATTCTGGCCCGTCTGTTTCTTTGTTTGCATATCGATATGAGAGGAAAAGTTATCCAAGTGCCACACACTCGCAAGATGTGTGTTCACACCTGTCTAAAAGAGAGCTTAAAATTAGCAAGTTAAACAAGTTGATTCTTCGATTCAAAAAGATACTGGCTTCTCAGGACTTGGAGGGTCTTATCCTCCGTTCGTTCGGTTATTGTTATTCGAAATTCAAAAGGAAACTTTTGGCTGGCATAGGGAAAAAGTTGAGGAGCAACTTTTACGACTGAATGCACATTTGTATACCAAAGTGGAAAACCGAAGCTGACATCAAGGGTTGAAGCTGGTTCGCAGCTCATGGATAATTCTATTTCTTCAGTCTTAAAGTCCAATCCAATTTCCCGGAACTGGACAAAAAGCGAGAGAGAAAACAGAGAAGAAATCACTTAAACGCCTGTGACCCGACAGATATAAATAATACAAGAAAAGAAATCTCCACAATAAAACGGACAAATAATGTACAAACAAACGATGCCCCCTGCAGTGTGGGCGTGTGTCCAGATTCCCCAGGAAAAAAATCCAGTGCCAAGAAATAAAACAAGAGGATATATGGGATGAGTTAATAAAGCGTGATAAGTTGTCCCTGTAATACATTGAGCTCAGGCAAACACAGCCGAAAATCGAGTCAGTGTCTGGGCAGCCATGCAATTTTTTTTCCCCGACGCAACCGTCATCACTTATCCGATACATCAAGATGCTCCGAGGGACCAGAACACACAACAAATGTCAACCACAAATGCTAAGGGCAAAAGTTAAGTTCCACCAGAAAAAGATTGGATTATTCTGGCTTATTTTTGGGTGTGTCCCAAGTCCTGGGAGTTGTAAGTCAGAAAGAGGATGTGACTTTTGTCTATTAAAATATTTAAATAAATACAAAACTGTAGCTTTCTCTATTTAAATATTTAAATAAATATTATGAACAATTTTAGCATTTAAATTTCTTGAATAAATATACACAAATGCAAATTCCAGTGACAAACAAAATTAGCATGATTATCGTTGCTGCTGATTTACCACAACACACACAAGTCCCCATTAAATGGTTAAATGTCCGGCAATCCCAAAATGTCATCTAAACGGTCACAACAACAACAGCACAGCAAAAACACTCACTGAACCCTGAACTTTGCCTCATTAGTCAATTATTCGAGTGGCGAGCCTGGCCATGTCATCCACTGAGGGATTGACAAAGTGCCAAGTAAATGAAAAAGTCATCAATCTAAATGTGGGCACAGCATGGAATCGTCATCGGGATAACTTGAATGCCACAAGCGGAAATTGGACAACTCGAATTAATCTCAGTGGCGCCTTCCAAGTTCGTAAATTAGTTAAACTGCAGGCTTTCCCTGGTGAAATCATAGATACTTTGCTTATAACTTTGCGGCTACTTTGGGTGTGTGTTTCTCTCGGAGTTATTCATTTGGAATGCAGGCCGCACAGATATATATATTCTATATACTTGTGTTTGATATTCTCGCCTTTCATTTTACTTTGTCTTTTATGTTTTCTTTGTGGGCCACAATTTGCCGTGTGGCATAACCGTAGATTAACTCGACCCTTTGCCAGCCTTTGGTCTTTTCCCCACCCTTCCTGGGATTAGCCAAGCCTGTGCCGGACCGGACCCCGCCCTTTGGATTCCCGAACACGTAGCCACAAAAGTTTAAGCCGCATTCCCCCGGCTCTGGTTGCCTTTTTGCTGGTTTTTCTCAATTTGGTTAAGCTTTCACTCTTAGCTTTTTAAGGTATTTTCCCAGCTTAGCCAGTCAGTGAACCGACCCAGTCCCCCATTTTTCTTTTTCCCTCATATTATATATATATCTAGCACTGCAGCAGCAGCCCCTATCAAATGAGTGAGAAATTAAATGCAAAATATAACTCATACGCCATGTGTGCCGGGCTCCTTAAAAGTCTTTTACGACCCGCCCCATTTATGGGTCTTTTCCTCTCGGTATATGGCCAATATGAGTCGGTTCTTTATGTTATTTTTATGTTTATTATTATTTTAGGTTTTGTGGCTTTTCGATTTTGTTACACTTTCTCCCTTTTTCTTTACTTTTATTTCGCCAAATGAAAATGCCGGATTATTTATGGCCCGGCTCACTTTGTTGACAGCAACATAAATTACTTTGAAAATGTATTATATTTGCTTTTAATGCAACTTTGCTGAAGAGGCAGAAATAAATTCAAAAGAAAACTTAATTGGAATATGCATGAGCATGAGTGAACAATTTGGGAATTGAAGAAATAAAAATACAAATTAAATAAAGAGAGGAATAAAAAATATCTTTTGTTTCATCAGGTGCATTGAACTGAAGTTTACTATTATTTTTATGGGTTTTATTTCACTCATTTTATCTCCACATATTTATTTATGAAATTATCCAGAGATACCCGTACAAATTTAATCAAAAATTCCCAAAAAGTAGTTACCACTTTGAAGTTACTCCTTCGACCTTTGCCAACCCAATTAAACTTTTGCTTTTATTTGTTTCACAAAAAACCAAATTAAACCGCAAAACTAGGGCTGCGCAACGTCGAGTGGCTTAATGAAAGTTAAAGTAAATATATAATAAAGTTAATTGGTATGCAAATTTGCGCTGCTCGGCCAATTTCCCCAAAATGGGTGGCTCACGGCAGCGAGCAGGGAGCAGGGGTCAGGGTGGAGGTGGGAGTATGCATTGATGCCAGCGAACGGAATGTGTCATAAAACCTAATTGAAAATTTCAGCCACGAACCGACGACGACTGTGGGCGTGTCGCAGTGGCAAGAAATATTGTCGAGGGGCTGGGAGATAAGCAAAATAAACTGCAGCATCCATCCCTATATAGAAATGTGTCAAGGCGACCGAAAACAACGGCTAAATACCTGCAGGGCCTCTCTCACAAAGGCAAACATGGCAACAAAGTTGGGCTCGAGATACGAACTACCACCCACCTACCTACCTACCTACCATATGTAAATATATAAAAATAAAAATGTTCACTTTGAAATAATTTCGCTGGGCTCGGTAAACAAAGCCGAGGGGACAACGGGGCGGATCGATTTTGTGCGAGAATCGGAGAAAGAATGAAGTTTCTTCAAAGGCTGCGCACAAAAGTGTGCTATAAAGTTTGCCCTTGCAGCTCCACACACACACACACACACACTCACGCACACCCGAAGGAGCAGAATTTCTGGGATTGCTACTGGCTGCCACTTGATTAAGTCCGTTTTGGGGAATTCATTTCATTTCGCGATTTTCATTCCGCACCGACATACATTATCATTATTTTCCATTAAACCCAAGGCCACAGACACAGTAACTTTCACTGCTATTCTCGTTCATTCTTCATTTTTTTTTGCCTCATTTTTGTGTGTTTTGTTTTTTAATTTCTGTTGCCTGACATTTTTCGCTAATTAACACAACAAATCCGGCTGACGACGGCCTTGGGGGCGCGGGCACGATAATGTCGTTCAAAAACGCTTTGATTAATTCGCCTAGGTGATACAGTCGCGTATGGTGTATACCGCATATACTCAGGATACGGATACGGAGTCCAAGGATATCGCTCGGTCCTCGGACCGTTCTGCATCCAACTGGCAGCACAAACGAACTGAGGCTCTGCTACCAATCTTTTCGCAGCTGGCTGCCTCCAGCAAGCGTCCAAAGTCACGCACCACGAGGAGCAGAGCCACCAAGTATCCTGTCGCTCAAAATGTGTGTGTGTGAGTGGCTGTGTGACTTGGTCCTGTCAACTCGGTGAACGCTCTTCGCCAGCACTCGCTCGCTCTCTCTCCGTGCAACTCTCTTAACCAGCATTGAATGCTGGTCGCAGTTAACTAGAGTTGTCAAATCTGCATAAAAAGTAATGCATCGGGAAGGATATGGTACAGGAAGGAGGTCCTTAAAAAGTTGGATTGAATAGATGAATAGATGATCTGGTAGGGAAATATAGTAAGATGACAGAGAGAGCTTCTTGGTTAATATAGATAGGATAACAGTCTTTGGTAATTTAGATTTAATAAAAGGTATCGAGGGACAATAGAATGCACTAAAAATAGGACAATAAAGCAAACAATAAATGTTAAAGTTAAACAAATATTTCTTGCTTTAATTTTGTATCTTAACTACTCAAAAACCTGCTCAAACTTATCCGTACTATAAAATATTTAAGTTCCCAATAAATATGTCGAAATTTATCAGAATATCGAAGCTTTACCCACATAAACAGTAGGAATATATTCATATTTTATAATAAATTAAATATGAAATATGAATTAAATGAAATTATAAAATAACTCAAATAAAATTCACATTTTTTGTGTTTTTAAAATATTAAAAAGTTTACTACTTACTATTATTATAAAAATTAATCAATTAACCCTTTAAATGTATCTGAAAGTGCTTTGAATTTATATTTAATCTTAAAAATTTTACTCTTCTTAAAGCACCTTCTTTTTTTTTGCAGTGCTGCTCCCCGTTAGGCCTCCATTTCCTTTGACAAAGCACGTGTTATATAACAAACAAACCGAGTCCCAAAGAGAAAGAGCACATCTCCGGCGAAAAGAGAGAGCCAAGGATTGTGTGGTCCCGTAACCCAGAAGAAGGACAATAAACAAAACAGAATGCCAATTTGGCGCCAAAGAAACAAATGGCAAACGGAACATGGACGACGTCTCCTCCTTTCCATTCCATTGCGTTTCGTGTAAACATTGAAGCTTTTCTGTGACGTCAGCTGTGTCCTTATGACGTCAGATGCCAAAAACTCTACAAAAGAACGAGGCAAACACGAGCTAGACAGCACCATCTGTTGGCCAAGCTGACAAGCCATAACTTGTGTTTAAGCCATGTTAAGTTAGAAACTGTTAGGGATTCGCATTGAATATTAAAACACAAACACTAAGGGCATTTTTACTTGCTTAATGTCATATTTCAGTCACGTTTCAACTAGCCACAAACACTCGCTGGGCAAACAAAGAAATGGAGCTATTTAAACATTACTAATCATACTAAAACAACAAAAAAAATATATATATATTACATAGACAAAGCCAAAGGAAAATGAGGAACAACCCCACTCGCATGGGAATTGAAAAACATTAAAACACAATAGGTTGTCCCCCCCGCACTCTGGCCTTTGTGTAATGGAAAGCGTATTGATTTCCATAAGTGATTGATGAGCCCAAATCGATAGACCCAAAATTCTATGCGGCCCATGACTAATATATGTGAAAACCAAGGTCTATGGACTGAAACAAAAGTGCAACTGACAGCGGTTGCGCATGTATTGAGTCCCTAATTCAGTATGCAAATCCCCCAAACTTCAACTGCAGCCACTTCACCATCGGAAGTGCATTAGAAACCGCTTCAATATTACATTTAATCCAGATTTAAAGTGGGCTGAGGGTGTGAGTTTCAGCTTAACAATGGAAAATCTGGGATGAGGAAGGAGCACTTGTGTGATGTTCATTGTCTTTGCCAGAGATAGTCTTCAACGATTAAAAATAGATTTTAGCTTTAAAGAGGCTTGATTGAATTGAGTTACTCAATTAAATAAGTAAGTTGAATATCAGATTACAGATTTTATCAAAATATATTTTCCTGTGTTACTTCTCTGAGTTAAAAATCCAAATAAAACGCAAGTTCTCTTTAAAATCTTCTACTCATCCAGAAGGGATCCATATTTCTTTTACTAGTAAGAAGCAGATTACCAGGAAGTTTTACATCTACTTACAACATAGTTCGATAACATCCAAAAAGCCGTAAACAAGCCTTTAAGAGCAAACATTTAAGTCAGCTAGAAAAGTGCACACAACGCACAAATTGCCTTGGGCAATAGTTAAACCCTTTGTACTAAATTAAATTCAAGCCTCATTCATATTTAAAATAGTTTACATTATATGATTTTAAGGGCTCAACAAAAAGCAGAATGCAAAGGGTTTGACAAAGTCCAAAGTTGTCCAAAGTCCGGACCAATTTAGCGCTGACTCGATTACACATTCCGGTCAATATTGGGACCGTTCGTCGTTCCCATTGATATGCCAAGGAGCACAGGCCGAGAGGAAAACCTCAGCAAACAGTGTCCCCGAGAATAAGAGTCTCCTTACACACAGGGTGTGTGTGTGTAGTTGATTAGTAAATGGGGTTCTTATAGGCCCATATAAGTGCCAGTGTGTGCTGCAAATTTGTTGTCAATTTCCGGCAATTTGTCGTTGGCAGCAAAATCATTGTGATAAGGGCCAGAAGCCCAGGCAGGAAGACACATCCTGTAATGGATCCGCAGCCAGGCAACACAATCAACACAACATAATATAAAAGTAAATTAGAATGTGCAGATATGCCCGAGGAGGGAAAAAAACTTTGGTCGGTAATTTGCTTCGACGCTAAACGAGAGTCAAGTGGAAGAAAGTGAACCAGGCCAACGCAGCAGGCACTAGTTGATGGCCCAAATTGAGTGTTTGAGCCAGCGCCATCTCCGCCTCCACTTCCACTTCCAGTAACCGATGTCAGCCTTCGTCAGGTCGCTCCAATTATGCCAGAATTCAGGCCCTCTCTGATTGCTTAATCTTGCCGGAATGCATTAATGTGTCAGCGCGAAGGCCAGAATTGAAGCCACGTTAGCACGTACGCACTTGGCAGTGTGGGTGCTGGTGTAATTAAAATGTCAAAACGAATTTACATGCCACATTCCTTCAGTTTTTGGGCATGGAGATTTGTTCCTTGACAAACAAAACAAAAAAATGAAAATAAATAAATGGAAACCGGGCCTATGCTTTGCCATCCATTTAGTTTGTGGTTCTCTCTACTGTCAGATCCAAACAATCGGGGCAAAGCCAGAAAAATACAAACGGGAAAATAGCTGGCCGGACTTTTGGAGAGATAGCCAGTCGGGGCAGTGGTGCAAAAAATATTTCAGCAATTTTTTGTTGTATAAATAGAACAGGTCCAGAGATGGCCAGCGCAGACAAGACATCGCTCACAGGCAGGACAACAGGAGGCAAAAACACAACGGCTCAAAACATCCTTGACAGGCTGGAGAAAATATGCATAAAACCACTAAATGATACCCATTGGAAAAGGGTTTAAGAACTGTATAATTTTCAAGTTGATAGGGTTTTTTAAGAGATTAAAGTGATATAAGTTTAGCTAGAAATATTTTACTCCTTTTGAAACTTGCTTTTATTTATATTTATTTGCATTTCTAGGTAAGTTGCTCAAAATCAGTTACTGATTTCAACGTAAAATAGTTTTAAGGCTTAAGCTTAATCTTAGCTAAGAAGCACCAATCATTTATTATCACAAAAGTCTCCCATGGCCCCCCTGGGTGCCGAAGGATCTCTGTCAATCCGTAGTGGCATATTTGCATACAAAGATTTCTAGTGGCTATTACCAACCACATATGCCATTTATCTTACCCTGTAAATCGCTTTATTAAAATTGAAAAGGAAAGCCCGAAAAGCCCACAAACAGATCATATCTGGGGCCAATGTTTCTCCACTTCCCCACTGGGCCCACATCAGATGTGGCCCTGTTGATATGGGCAACCGAAATCACTTGGGACATTAATATAAATAAATTGGCGCACAAGTGCAAAAAAAAAAGTATACATAAATAAATAAAGTGGGTAGGAAAAATATATAAATGTCAACAAATAAGTATTTGCGATATTTATAGCCCCCACAGAGTCATATGAAATGAGAGACTTTGGACAGGCAGCAAAGTTGAAATATTCGTTGAATGAATTGCAATGGAAAGGCTTTCTCTGGGGACTTTGAGCCGAGATTGCATTTCATTCTGATGACAGCTCCCTGCTACCTACTGCCCCTTTAAATATTACAAACAATATGCAAATGTGTATTGCTATGTATATTAGCAGTTACATATTGCGAGTTGTGTCTGACACACTTTTCGGGGAGGGACAAGCACGCATATATTTCCTAAAGCTATTCAAAGAGTCAAATTGAAAAAAGAGGTAGGTGGAATTTGTACGGTGTTGATAGTGTTTTTTTGAGAACACGCAACTTGGCGTTAAAGTTTGTTGTAAATAAAACATGGCCCAAAGCCAGAAATCAATACGAAACGTTTAATTTATTCCAGGAAGTCAGACACAGCTGGGTGATTATGTCTTAAATTGTGTAACTTTAAGGTGCCGACGATTTATATGTACTTTTAAAAATTTTATAAATAAATAAACTGCTTACTAAGGGGAATGAGCTATAAATTAATTGGTTAATTAACTCGTATTTTTTTATTCTTTGTGCAATGTATGAACATGTACTTTTACCTATAACCGCTTTACCATTCACGAAAGTGAGGTATAACATTTTCACTAATTAAATTTCCGATATCAGTCAATATTCAAGCTATATCAATTACCCAAAATATTATTTATAAATAGCTAACTAACGGAAAGGCCAACAAACTGGTTGATAATCTTGTTTTTCTAAAAACAGAAACAAGGCCAATGCTTCCACAGGAAAATGTTTAGTAAACCGCAATTAAATTCATTCTGAGGTTTCCTTTATTGCTTACACATTTAACTATTTCCTCAATAAACCTTTTAAAGAAATTAATAATTTATCAAAGCTTTTCAAATAAATAGAAAATATATATATCTTTAAGGGAAACCATAAAAGCCCATGGTGAGTAAGCCTTGAATTATTTCTCCAATCGCATCGAACTCACAGCACTCGACACGATTTGGCTTTTTTCATTAGTGTCGGGCGGCTGCCAATGAATCGCGGGACGTGAAAATGGTGAAAATCGTGAAAGGCGGAAAGCGCAGCTGCTGCCAGCTCGCCTCATCAAAAGATTGAAAGGCGCGTGGAGCGGTGAGAGAAATATTCAAATGCCTAAACTAAATTGCATATTTATGCGAGTCCTGCGAGATGCTCCTCCTGAAATACTGATAGCGAGAAAGAGGGACGGCTGGCATAAATTATATAACATTTCACGTTTTTCTTTCATTTTTTGTTGTATTATATACACTCGTACTTTTTCATTTTTGCTTTATTTTTCCGTGTTGACGAACCATGGCAGTTTCCCGCGAGTCGCTACAATTGCCAAAATGTCAGCCAACAGCCCGCCTTGCCCCCGTTGCGAGTGTCAATATTTATTTTTGTTCATGTGTGTGCCCCGCACTTTTGGGACCCAGTTTTGGTTACACATTTTGATTGACACATCGAGTTTAGTTTGAATTCGGCTCAGACCATTCCGGGGCATTTCATGTCAGATCAATTAACTGAAACCCCACTATAGCCACCGCATAGCCCTCCGTGATCTGTGAATCTAAGTCAAGTCCCAAAACCAAACCAAAATAAAAAGGAAACACGGAACACGCCCAGGAGGAGACCCGAGCCAGCTTGCTCAATTATGCAAGAGCGAAACGTGCCTGTGAAAGTTGGTTAAAAAGATACACCAAGTTACAGGGGAAACCATTTATGATGGACATGGAAACACTTATGGCGTACGTGCTGAGGAAGGGAAATGAAGGAAAACCAAGTAAATCGATTGGTTTTAGTTTGGGTAAAGTGTTTCAGTAATGATTTACACTTTGAATTAAGAACACAGGATATTGAATACTATTTGTTTCCTCTTCCAAGACAGGTTTATCTCCATTTCGAGGCAGTACTGTCCCCCTGCCTTGTTGGATTTTGAATAAGACTCGACGCCAGGCACACACCAGACCAGACCAGACCAGCTCTCCTAGGAAACGGCTCGCTCGAGGGCTAATTGAACGCCATTTGGTTAGACAGTAATTGATGTATGACTCAGCCATGGATATGCCCGGTCAGGCGTCTGGGGGATAGAATGGGATGGCAGCAGCGCCTTTTCAAATGTCAACCCGGCGAGTTGATCCTTGGACTCCCAATGCAGTCGCTGTGTCTTGTTGTTGAAACTTAAAACGGCGTTCCATTAGGAAATTGTCCAAGGAGAATGAAAGGATACTTTGCTGAGAGCAAGGGCAAGGAGGAGTCAAGAGGTCAATGCAGCATTCGTTCGTTTACCTGTCTGTATTGACCAAAAAGTGAAAGACAAATGTCACAAGGATCTCGAGAGGAAATGGCCACGCCCACTGGCAGCGCCTCCCCTGAGAGGGGCCTTGCCAGAGCACCGAGAGAAGTGTAAACAAACCCGTTGTTCCACTGTGCACTTTATCACGACAACAACAGCCGTGTGTCCACAGCAGGGAAAATAAGGAAAAACGGAAAACTCTTTTATGTTTACTTGAAGGACTTGTTTTTTTTTTCTGTTGTCTCTGCTTGTATTTCTGTCTCCTCTTCGATAGTGTCCAATGTTTGCTTTTACTTTCCATGGCTATTTTGGTAGCAGTTTTATGCCAGGCCTCAATAGAAAAATAAATCAGTTGGTAAAATGTCAGTAGGTGCACATGGGGGACCTGAAAGATTGCCTAGAAATGGGTTATAGCTGCGGGGAAACTCTTAGATTTTCTTGTATGCTTAAGTTTTCCTTTTAATTTCTTAACTTTATACAATTATTTGTAATATGTAATACACATTCTTTGCAATTTGTTTTCATTTTTTCCTATTTTACATTATCAACCCATCTTGAATTACAAAGAAAATGCTCTATTTGTTCACTGAACTTGCTGAATTCAATTAGTGAAAAGAGCAAGGCGTCTTTAAGTCTATATCGAACAATGTTCTGGTTACTTCTCCCTTAATTTCGCCTCCATTTTCCATTTTCTCACACTCATTACCAAGCAATCGAGTTAAATGCAATTGCGTTGCCGAACGAAACCTAAAACGTTTCGTTTTATTTTAATTGCTCAAGTGGAAAGAGCTCGGAGACAATTGGAACTCTTTGAGGTTTGAGGCATCCAGCGATGCCTTCAATTTGCCGCAAATGAGCTGCGAACAGAGCAGTGCCTTCTGTTTTCGTTTTGCCAAGTAATTAGAGATGAATTTTCAAGAGAAATAGAAATTCTGTTTAAATATCACAAGCAGTGATTGCTTTGTGTGAACTCCTAACAAATAAATAAACAAAGTAGAGACTATGAAGCCTAGTCTCTATTTTACAAACAAATAAATAAAATTGAGACTGAGAAGCCTAAGCAGATCCTGCAGAGTTAGTTAACCTCAAGGACTTAGTTTGGCCTTCAGCTTAAAGTCACCATAAATAATAAACATTTTATGGCCCAGCTTTGTCTTAATGGCCAAGCAGTTTGCCTTGTTTAAGCTGCAGCATAAAAAACGGCTAACGACATTTCTAATTGTTTGGCGGTTTGTCAGCCAGACTCTGGGATAAAAACCAATAAATCTGTGGGAGAAAAATATATATTTTTGGGAAAAATACATGTTACTTTGAGAGTCAAACAAAGGAATAAATAAATCAATGCCAAAAGCTGTAGAGATTTTAAACCAAAATGCTGGAATAGAAATAATTAATAACTCAAATAAAAACGTTTCATGGAAAATATTTATTTACTTTTAACCATTTTAGTATTTTTTCGGAAAATCCTTTTAGCTGTGCATAAAATAATAACCCATATCGCGAAAATATTGTCATTCAATCCAACAACTTATTTAACTCTTTTCATTTTATATTTTGCATTTTCCCCCAAATTCGATTCTGCAAAATCCGTCAAATCAGGAAAATTAATAACGCTTCGTGTGCGTTCAATGTATATTTTTACGAATCGCTGGCGCCTATTGTTTTCCGTCTGTCTGCCTGCCTGTCAGGCAGCCAATTGCCTCCGAAAATCAAACGGAGTTTGCCTGTAAAATCCCTTTAAAATTTGCATAAACTCGCAGCGAGTGAAATCGGTTTAATGCCGTCAGGATTGTCCTGTCCGCTGGCCCAAAACCCTGATCCGAACCGACAATCAGTCAGCGGACTCAGTCAGCCGGTCGGCAGTATCCTTCACTTCCACATGGCTTGACTCGATTCGGTTTGGGATTCGATTCGGCAAGGATATCCGCTCAGAAGCAGCTACCTTTCGGCTTCCCACGTAATTGCTAAATTTAAAACGTCTCTCCGCGGTGTCTGTCATCAGTCTCAGTCATGCATGGGCCGTGTGCTAATTAAATTTAGACGTGGGCAGAGGTCCTGTGACGTGTATTCCCCACACAGTGACTTGCTGCGGCAGGAAATTGAAAAAATTCCTTATTGTTCATTGTCGCAAATAAACAGCGTGGAAATCCGAGGAAGCCGAGATTCGCCCAAGCGAACGCTATTAAATGCACCATTGACCAACGGGCCAGGCTAAGATATTTATTTTGTCAAGAAATAATAAAAAATGGAGCCAAAACCTGGACGTCGTCTGCCTCCTGGACAAATCCAAAAAAAGTCAAGCGCTGCTCATGTTTTACGCCACATTTGCCGGTGCAAAAAAAAAATAAAAGAAATGTCAACAAAAAAAAGAAAAACACTCCCACACACACACACAGACACTTTCGCACACAGGAAGCAGCCAGGAAACTTTACTTATAATAGAATTTTCAAGCATGACCATACCCTCAATGACGTCAGGGTAATAAGGATTTTAGCAAGGACTTGAAACGAAAAATGTTATAATTAAAAAGTGTGTATATTAATTTATTGTTTTTTTTTAAATTTATTTTTTAAAAGAATTTATAAATTAGTATAAGAGATGTCTTAGAATAAAATGATTCTTAACTATGTTATAAACTATAAAAGGAATATACCCATTAAACCAAGTAAATAACATTTTATTACATAATTTCTTTTAATTTTTAAATCTCTTAACAACCCAGTAAGAGTATATGCTTTATCCCCTGCCAAAAAAGGTCCTTTTCCACTGGCTGCTCCTTCTGGCTTCTGATGCTTTGCTCCTCTCACTGCTAGCCACAAATTGCCTTTTTCGCACGTTGATTGATTTTTGAACTTTTTCTTTCGGCAGAACCCCTTGCCCTCAGCCCACACACAAAATCACAGATACTAACACACAGATACACACACACACAGACAGCCACACACTCGTTGGGCACACTCTACTTTGAGCACAAAAGCGGTAATAAAACGGCTGCACTTTGGGATGCCATCGCAATTGTTCGTATTCGAGCTTGGCCGGGACTGACCTCCATCGATCCAACGGCCATAGTGGAACACATAATTATTTATTTACGAGTGTTCATTCATTGATGAACACAAACGCTGTTTATATTGCTCTTTTGCCTTTCGACCCGATGCGAAAATGTGAGGGTTCAGGCCAGGCTCGCTTCGAGTGCGGTGCTCTTTGGCTCTTTATTATTTTGTTGCCAGGTGTAAAAATAGGCAGTGACGTTGCCAAAGCTAGAAAATAGAAAAAGAAGCATACAGGATAGCCACAATACGAGGTCTTTACAATACAATTGTGAATAAACACGAGCAGGGATTAGAAGAGCTATGAAAAGGGGCTTAAAGGTATTAGCTTTGAAACTTTAGAGATTAATAATTACAAAGAAAATAAAGGAAACCAGCACTCCATCTCCTGTATTAATGTATGTGTCTTCAAGGTTATTTTAATTGATTTTTCTAGTACATTTTCTTCAAGGATTAAATCACTGAAGCCGCGCCAACAGGACTTCGCATAGCGTCAGGCTTAATACCGGAACAACAAGGGTCCTATATATAGAACTGTATGCATAATGCACACCATTTTGCAGGCATTAATCCGACAGGAGAGAGCCTTGAAGGACCCAGGAACCTTCCTGCTGCCCCCGACATATCCATTATTGAAAACGGAACGCCAACAGCCTGTGGGTGCGTTGTACACAATGCTATTATAATTATAGCCGTATGGATTAAGGCAGCCACCACCTCTCTCTGGAGCAACTGGAGGATTAACTAGGGTTCGGTTGGGATAGGTGAGCCACTGCCTGTCCGACTTGTCACAGGGGAAAAATAGTATGAGCAGGCTTAGCACTCGAATTGAGACGATAAAGTACCTTTTACTTGGGGAAATCTTTAAGGATAAATAATAGTTAAAAGGGGTCACTGAGACATTCTTTATTATTTATTTTAATATTTTCTACCTTTCCTCCTGGGTCCTTTTCTAATGTTTATAACCTCCTTTGTTTTATGACCACCACCGGTTAGAAATAATAATAATTTGCAGGCACTGCTGCTGCTGATCGTTGGTTGAAAGTGGAAAAAACCCCGACTGGCTGCTGAGAAGGAAGCGATTTACATAAGTTATTATGGCAAACCGCACAAACAAGTGTGTCAGCTCACGTGGGGATGTGTCCGAAACTCGTACGAATGGTAATGGGAAATGTCAGAAATTGTATTTCACAAACAGGCCCTCATTCGGCGCCCCTAATACTCCGTTTATTCCCCTCTGGTAAGCCGCATAATCAGCGCTAATGGACATGTTGAGGTAGTATTTTGAGGAAGGCCAAAGCTGCACTTTAGTTGCGGCGAAGCCAAGTCAAAGTACACCTATCAGGTGCTCCGATTTTTCTTGTTACCTTTTTCTTTTCCCTCCTTTTTTTTTCTTCCGGAAAAATTGTGTTAAACGTGCGAAAAACAAGTAATTTGCCATTACTCAGCCGCAGAGAGGCTTGCCCTTGATTTTCTCTCAATTTTTCTGAAACTTGTTGAGGTATTTCTTTGTTGCTGCTTTCATGTTGATTTTTTTCCTTTGCCCGGCTCTTCCGCCACTTAGATATAATGAGAAAGTCTTCGGGGCGGAAACCCTTTTTTTTTGGGAAAAGGTAAACAATATCCCCCAGTCGGCTTAATTGAACATTTTCCTCGTGTTACGCCGTGAAAAATGTTGTGCGCATTTTCCAAATCATTTCAAGTGAATGTTCATCGGGATGTTTCGTGTGCTAATGAAGCCGGCGTGGATTTTCACTGACGATCCTCTCAAGTAGGCCGAACTGTGACCTTTATTAGGCACTGGCGCAGCCGGAATCGTTATATTTGTCACAGAATGCGGACAATTTCATCCGTTAACGAGTGCCAGCAAATTGCCAAGTCGTTTTGACATACAACTTGGTACACCGGAACGTGTGGCCATTAAAATCACGAATTCCATTGCCATTCGGAGGGGCAATTAAATATTCCCGGCCTGGACGCCGGCTCGAAGGCCGGATTAGGCCATAAAATTGTTGTATTTAAGGAGCCATAAATCTTGATCTCGCTATGCTCTGTCGTCAACGTTTGCAAAACAAAAGCGTAATTTCCGCGAACTTATTAAATATTTCCCATAAAAAAAGGGTTCCGCCGAAAAAGGTATACAGTGTCGCAAAGCCTTTAAGCCCAAGACCCAAAACGAAATTCTTCAAGAGTGTAGAATGAATGTGGGTTTGAAAATCACAAAGAAGCCACAAATGTGATGCTCTATAAAGTTGAAAATTAATTAATAATAAAATTTCTTAGAAATTGTTAATGTTCCCGTAATTAAATTAAGTTTACCTATAATGGAAATATAAGGATATCCAAAGATAAACATAAAGAATAGTTCATTTATATTTTTCCAATTTTTAAAATATTTTAATATTACCTTAAGAGCTCTTTGTAGAAGTTCCTTATCCTTAAAACCTTTAAAAAAAACTCCTAAAATACACCAAAACTTATCCAAACCTAATAAAATTCCAAATAGAATCCGTCATCGAGTCAAGAGCGTTAACAGAACAGAATAGAATCAGCATATCAAGTTACACATATGCTTGCCTTTTCGTGGATTTGTGTACAAACGAATTTCTTACAAAATAAGGATCTCGGAGTGAATGTGCGGCATGCATAATAACCCTCAAGCATCGGGGAACAAGCCCTTAACCGCCGGAGCTTGCTAAACCGTTTATAACCGATTTCAGGTAGGGAATCCCGGGCAGGACGAGCAGGACGAGCAGGACGTGCAGGACGTGCAGGCATCCGTGACACAGTAAAAACCCAAGGCACACTGGGCACCGTCATGAGCCATGGGCCAGGGGCCATGGGCCGGGCCAAGTGGTTGGGACTACGTGGCATTATAAAGGCAACAGCCACGGCCACTTGCGCACGTCGCAGTCAGCTGAGCAGGGTGGCAGGGGGTGGCTCAGAGGCAGGCCGAGGCGGCCGGGCTTATAAAAAATTAAAATGTTTACGCTACATTAAATGCAAAGAAGGCATTGCCGGCGAATTATGATTTTGCGAGTGGCAAACGAACGCACTCTCACGCTCAGCCACCTTACGGCACCTCTGGGAGTGAGTGCGAACAACATGGCGTATGAGCAATGCATGAACTACACGGCGTATGAGCAACACATAAGGAAATGCCTGCGAACTACACGGCGTATGAGCAACGCCGGCATTGAGCCAACTAAGACAATTTGCACACTCCATCGCAAAATGCAAATGCTTTCATTTGATGTGTACAATTGTATACTTTCAGAGGATTTCCATCACAAGTTTCCGGGGTTTTCAACCGAAATAAGGGATCAAAGCATCCTGTGCTTTATTGGAAAAGAACCCCTGTATAAAAAACATAACTGTTAGGAATTTAAAAAATATACATTTTTTACTGCACTCCCTGAAAACTCCAAACAACCGATACTGACAGCCCTAAAGAAACAACTGGCAAAATTCTACAATTTCTCTACCAAAAATTCAACTGATGAGCAATTAATTGGCTTTCACACAAAATCATTCAGGTGTGAGATTAATTTATTACTCGACAAACAACAAAAGGTAATGTCTTTGTTACGAATAATAATATATTTACATAACAAAAAGGCAGCCGAATCTACATTTCAAGGCATTTTGTTGTATAGAAAATGGGCCTCATTAGGGTTATTAGGGTAGTAAACCCTTGGTTTAACTGGGCACTTAAAGAAGCTGCCACCAGCGGCTGTTAGGTGATGACAGAGACCTTTATGACCCACAATTTCTTTCTCAAAAATTGCACACAGGCCTTAAAGACACCCATCTGGAACGAAATTCTCTGGATTTTAAGCACTTTTATGTTTATATCGAGAATAAAAGTTTCTAGCATTTCCTAGCAAAGAATATTTCGGAAATAATTTATTATTTTGAAATATATTTCAGAGAATTTAATTTAAATTTTTTAGAAATATTAAAGACACCTCCAAGAACATTTAAAAACACAAATAATGCAAATGTTTTTATTATAAGCGCACAACTTTATACTTCCACAGCATTTCCATGACGAACGGATGCCGGCTTTCCGCCATTTTCACTCGCATTGAAAGCTGAAAGCGACCGGCTGGGTGAAAGTCAGGCACAAAAACCATGTCCTTGTTATTCAGATAGTAAACCTTCGGCTTAATGGGACACTTGAAGAAGCTGCCATTGACCACCAGCGTTTTGTAGGTGGCATCAAACACCTTGCTTATCATGGGGTTGTTCAGAAATGCGCAGCCATTCATGTTTTCCGTCTTGTACAGAACTTTATGGGTTTTCTGCACTTTCATGTTTATGTCGATGGTAAAAGCCGCCGCCAATTTGACCACACGAAAGGTGTAGAGGAAGTCGGTGTTTGAAACTTTTTTGAAATACTCCACAAAGTCGTGGTCGCAGCTCGTTTTCAGCGACTCCATTGTGATCTGGTTGTGGCCCGCTTTGTAGACATGTGGCTGCAGGAAATGGGAATATTAAAACGTAATTTTTTTTTATTAATTGGGAAGCTCATTACCTCATCTGCTGCTTCCAGGGGAAATAAGCAAAAGAGCCACAGCCAAAAAAGACAACCAACACTCGGAGCCATGGAACAAGAACTGACCATAGGCTTTTAGCTTTTCAGCCACAAATCAACTGATGAGCGATTAATTGACCTTAATCGAAATTATTCAGGTGGAATGTTTCTCTATCTGACACTTTATTTTCCAAAAAACAAAATGAAACCAATTAATTAAACAGAATTAATGAAATCTGTTCTGCATTAACAATATTTTTATTTAATTTTCACTACATTATAAATCCACAGCATTTCCATTACAAATGGACCCGGACTCTCGTGCATCTTGACCCGCATGGTGACCTGGTACTTGCCAGGTGGATGAAAACTAGGCAACATTTCCACAGAGCCCTCGTTCCTCAGGTAATATACGGCCGGCTTTATCGGGCAGGTAAAGAAAGTACCATTCACAATCAGTTTCTTGTACACAGAACCAAAAACGCGATTCATGAGGGGATTGGTGAGGAAGTAGCAGCCATCCAAGTTTTCCACTTTGTACATAACGCGTTTGGTTTTCAAAACCCTAACAGCCACATCGAAGGTGAACCTGGATGCCACTTTGACCACTCGGAATGTGTAAAGGTTATAAGAGTTGGGAACTTTACGGAAATACTCCACGTAATTGTGGTCGCAACTGGTGATTAGATCTTCCATAATAAAGTTGGAGCCTCCGCGTCTGAAAACTGGTGGTTTCTACGGAAAGATTAGGGGGGTTGTTAAGGAATAATGGATTTATTCGAATTTGGTAACTTGTACCTCCTTGTTAGCAGCTGACACTAGGCCTGCCAGCCAGACTAGCCACATGCATCCACCAAAAGTAGAAAACATTTTTGGACTAACCTATTATTGCCCTCTGTTTTGGCTTAAAACCTATTGATGAGCTATTAATTGTTCACTTCAGTTACTAATTGGGGCAGGAAATGTTGGTTATCAGTCAGTGATTATTCCAGTGGTAGTTTTCCGAAAGAAAAGTTGGTTTAAGCCGGTTAAAACCGCTGTTTAATTAACAATTTATTCACAAATTTATGTTCGTACAACTCTATACCGCCAGATGAGCTCTATGGTAATTGGTCCCCTCTGTTCAAGTTTCATTCTGACGGTTAAACAAAACGTGCCAGAGGGATGAAATGCGGGAACCATGTGACTTCCAATCCTGTTTCTCAGATAGTAAATACCCGGCTGAATAGGACACTTGAAAACTGTGGAATTACCCACAAACTCTTGGTATAAAAATGAATAAAGCTTGGAGATCAGTCGGTTATTTAAAAAACTGCAAATGGAGAAGTTTCCCACATTGTAAACGGTTCGTTTGGTTTCTTCGTTCTCAACACGACTGTCCATGAATAGGGTTTTCACCAATTTTGTGGAATTTATCATTACCCTTTGGGTTTCCCCGGGAGCCAAGCCAAAGTAATCCACATATTCCCTATTGTAATTCAGTTCAGAGCTCAGTAAGGTGGCCCTCAATTTACGGACAGTTTCCTGTGAATATAATTACAAATAATTATCGTAAAGAAATTAAATATATCCCACAGCATACCTTCTCCTTTGCCTTGATTTCCATGGCAATAAGGCAAATGCACACAAATAATATACAAGGTATGTATCGGGCAATCATTGAACTATAACTAAATTAACCAAATTCGAGTTGAATAAATTTTTCACCGCAAACAAAATAAATTACAACAATTAAATGATTAAAAACCCATAAAAATTATTGATGCCATTTGATTAAGGCTCCGCTGGGTTCCTGTTTTAGTGGTCAAAGCAAACAAAAGCTGAATCAAATTATTCGCGCCCTTCCTTTTCTCGGACTCTACTTTTTTTGTTTAAATTTTTTTTCCTGTCACTGAATTGGCACTCAAACCGAATTGAAAGAGCTGCGGATATTGATTGGTTTTAGGAGTCTCTCCACGGATTTTCCTCGTGACATAGAGAGCAGGTGGAGGTTAGAACAATGACATTGCTGAGCATTGTGCCAGATTCCACGCTGTGATTATTCATAAAGGTATCTGTTAGTTATGAGATTTATTCAAGGTGTAAATAGGTAAAATATTTTCGTAGTTTTAGATTTAATTTCAAGAAGAATAAATAAATAGTTTCTAGGAATAGATTAGTTTAGTTTCTCCCTTAAATGGCCTGACCTTTTTAAATATTTCCCCAGCGTCGCTGACAATCGCTTGGCCCCTGTCTTGGACCTCGATTAGCTAACGAGCTTTAAACCCCCGACTGAATAATTGAACGGACGCCAGACAGGACATCAGTCGTGGCTCCCCCCTGCAGGTGGTAAAAAATCAATTAATCGATCGCCAGGTTTAGTGTCGTAACGCAACTGGGAACTCGCTTTGCCAATTGCAGTTGGCGAGTGTAATTAAGAATCTATTCTGGGGACCCGCCGGCGGGCGAGTGCTGATATTGACACACTGGTGACACGGGGCGTATGCGCAATGCCCGGCGAGCAGGTGGCAAATGGGGGAATTCACTTACCTTTCGCCATCATCGTTGAATGAGAAATCGCCGAGGAGTAGATCTCGGAAGCGATAGCGTGGCTGTATAATGCGCGACATGTTGCTGTTGCTGTTGCTGTTGCTGCTGCTGGTGTTGTTGATGTTGCTGCTGTTAATAATGCTACTGTTGCTGTGGCAGGTGTTGCTCGTGGTGTTGCCAATGTTGGTGGTCGTTATGGTCGGCACTCTTAGCTCCGTGATGGTTCTCTCCCCTGCCGCCTCCCCAGTTCCGCCACTTATTTGAATATCACTAAAGTCCGTCACATTAATTAAGCACTCTTCGGCAGCGGCTGCGTAGCCCCGTCGTCCCAGATGCTCCAGCTCCTGGAGATGCCTTCGTCCCGCGACGAACTCATCCTCGCGCGGCGCACTGGTGCCCGTTAGCAGGTAGCCGCCAGTGGCCCGATTGGGCCGCGGCGAACGGAGGCGCGTCCACAGATTGGCGAGTGTCCTGCCAGCCGAACAATGCCTTTTCCCGTTTAGCCCTCCAGAGGTTCTCAGCTGGGTCGGTGGTCACCTCGAGGACCCTCCGCGGAGCCCAGCGCTGACGGTTCCTTAATTAAACCGATGGCACCGGTGAATTTATTAGCATTACAACGGTCCCGCGACAGGTGCGTGCTCGTTTATCGATCTCCGTTCGGCGGACATGGCGAGCTCTGAAAATATGCAACACAAAAAAGGAAATACGGGAAATCAATAAAGGTGGGAGCATAAAGGAGCCATGTATATATGGAACAATTTGTTTATGGATATACTTGAATCTTGAGCGAAAAATAAATTGAATTTCCTTCTGGCCTGTTCTTATCATCTGCGTATTCTGTGAAGCTTTTCCTTAAGTAACAAATAGTCAGCAAGTATTTGTAAGTACTTTAGGTAACATATAAATAAATAATATATCAGGGTTATTAAAGTAGTAAACCCTTTCTTTAACTGGGCACTTAAAGGAGTAGTTTTTAGGTGACGACAGGGACTTTGATTTTCGAGAAAGTCACAGCTCTTAAGGAC
Source organism: Drosophila ogumai (assembly GCA_018904815.1). NCBI lineage: Eukaryota > Metazoa > Arthropoda > Insecta > Diptera > Drosophilidae > Drosophila > Drosophila ogumai. The sequence goes on along the minus strand of JAEIIJ010018806.1, from coordinate 875 downwards.
GCCCTCCTCGAACGAAATTCCCTGGCTGTCAGGCAATGAAACGTTTATATGGATACTAAGAGTTCAAAGCATCTTGGAGCTAAGAATATTCTTTAAATAATCCCATGTTATCAAATATATTCCAGATAATTTAATTTAAATTTTAAATCAATTTTAAAGACACCCCCACGACCCACATTCACCACCTAAAATCGAATGCAAATGCTTTTATTACAAACGCACAACTTTATACTTCCACAGCATTTCTATGATGAACGGATGCCGGCTTTCCGCCATTTTCACTCGTATTGAAAGCTGAAAGCGACCTGCTGGATGGAAGTCGGGAACCGGAACCATATCCCTGTTCCAGAGATAGTAAACCTTCGGTTTAATGGGACACTTGAAGAAGCTGCCATTGACCACCAGCGACTTGTAGGCGGCATTAAACATCTTGCTCATCAAGGGATTGTTCAGAAACGCACAGCCATTCATGTTTTCCATCTTGTACAGAAATGTATTACTTTTCTGCACTTTCATGTTTATGTCGATGGTAAAAGCCGCCGCCAATTTGACCAAACGAAAGGTGTAGAGGAAGTCGGTGTTTGGGACTTTTTTGAAATACTCGACATAGTCGTGGTCGCAGCTCGTTTTCAGCGATTCCACTGTGATCTGGTTATTGCCTGATTTAAAAACATGTGGCTTCGGAAATGGAATAATTAAATTAATAGTTTTCCTTTTGAAGAAGAAAGCACATTACCTCATCTGCTGCTTCCAGGGGAAGTAAACAAAAAAGCCACAGCCAAAAAAGACAACCAACACTCGATGCCATGAAACCGGAACTGACCATAGGCTTTTAGCTTTTCAGCCACAAATCAACTGATGAGCGATTAATTGAC